>CM068353.1:1550947-1593447 GCA_034769755.1 Odontamblyopus lacepedii
GATTCTGGAAGTGAAATCTCTAATCGACTCATGACTGGCGCTCATTCATGACAAAGGCGTTGCTTGGATATCCTGTCAAAGCCCTGAGTAAAAGTGGCGTGGTTAATTAAACTCCGTCACCCCTGTCCTCCAAAACCTCCAGTGGCTCCCGTCCCTCAGTGCCTACAGTTCAAACTTCTCCTCATCACCTTCAGAGCCGTCCATAAACCGGCCCGGCCGACCTCGCGGTCCTGCTCCACCGCCACACCCCGTCCCGCTCTCTCCGCTCCTCCCATGCAAACCTCCTGCCCCCCCCCCTGCAGGACCAAGCTCCTTTGCTATCGCTGCCCCCACCCTCTGAATCACTCCACCTCAACACCTCCGAGACTGCACCTGCAAGACCCATCTGTTCAGAGCCGCTTACAATGTTTAAATGTGCTATTTTTTATTCCTTTTTGTTTTGTTTGGACTGTTTTATGGACTTCTTGTATTGTATTGCTCTGTGAAGCATCTTTGAATGTCATGAAAAGCGCTATAGAAATAAAATGTATTATTTATTTATTTATTTTGACCTTTATTTAACCAGGAAATATCCCACTGAGATCAAGAACCTCTTTTTCAAGGGAGAAGTGGCCAAGAGGCAGCAGCAAACACCAAACACAGTCACACATTTACACAGATGAGACAGAAAAGTTTAAAGACATCAGGAAAAACAAGTGCAGATGGTGGAATTGGTCTCAAACGCTCTCAGTTTGGATTTAAAAGTGCTGAAGGAAATTAAAGCAGTTAGTTTCAGTCTTTCTGTAGCATGCAAAAGGTGCAGAGGAAACAAATGCCTTTTTACCCAATTACAAACTCACTTTACAAGTTAAGACCAGAATGAGTGTTTTTCTTGTCAAGGGAATAGGTTAAAAGTTTTCTTCTTTGTTTGTCTTAGGATGAGCTCACCGACTCGTTTGTGGTGTGGGCTAAATACAGCTCATTCTAATGAGGAGGTAATTACTGTCATGCTTTGTTCATAAACGCTCATAAATTCAAATGGCAACATGAAAACACAATAATGATGTGCAGCGTGTCCGTGCGTGACCCCAGTGCACTGTGGTAAGTGGGGTCTTATGGCTGTAACAGTGATGGTCCTTCTGATGCCGCTCTGGGAGGATCTGAACAAATGACCACAAAAGTATCTGACAGATCTGAAGGCTCCAGAGGATTGGTTGGTGTGACTGATGTACAGATCTCAGCTCGTAAGTGTTCTGCTTTTGTGTGTTGTACTTTTCAGCAGCCTCACTTCTGTGACTGAAGCTGTTCGGCCCCTGTTTGGCACTGTGGCCATGGATACTTGCTAGTAGCTTTTCCAGTTCCGATACCGATATCAATACTCTGGATCCCGCTCACAGTCAAAATGCCGGTTTCTCTCGCCGTTTTTGAGCTATAAAACCACCTGTAATTGAATAAATGTGAGCTTTAATGTCATACTGCGGAACATTCCAGGCAGAGCGACGACTCCACAGAAACATGAAGCGGAAAAGTTACACAATGCACCTTTAAAGTGCTCATCCCGTTTGAAACAGTGCTGTAGTCTCATTCTGCACAGACAATATTTCTATAACAAAGCCCGACCAATAGGAAGAGTGGGGAGGGAATCAGGTTTAATTTTCTGAAATGTCGCCTGTAAATCAGAGGTTGGACCCACAGACTGTGTGAAGAAGAGGGATAAGGGAGTGTGAAGTCACCCATAACGTTCAGCTCCACTCGAATTCGCTGTTACAGGAGCCAATTTGGAGCCGAGTTCCGTATTAGGAACAGGGTTAACGGGCAAAATAGAGGGAAAAACAGCAGAATTATGAAGAGCGGGTTATTAATAAGAATATTTTAAGACAATATTCCAATGTAAATCAATGAGAGCCAGAGTCACACTTCCTGTTTGGAACGGGGCCGTTATGTAGCTGTGTCCATTTATATATACAGTCGACTGTTGAAACTCAGGAATCATGAGTAAGGGCTAAAAATTCCCAAAGTATTTACTTATTTCTACTGTTTTTGTGAAGGAGCTTATGTCCATTATCTCAGGCAAAAGTTTAAACACACCCTCTCATTCATTTTTATTTCTATTTCCTACATTTTATACACAGAACCAAATATTTGAGATAAGATATACAACAATAAAGAAAAAAAAGATCACGTGTGTCCTGATTGGTGTTTACACTGTCAGCATCACACTTTTTTTTACTGCTTTCTACATTTTAAATACAGGAGACTTCAAATATATGAAGCCAGATATATATAATTATGTAGTAAAGAAAAAACTTAAATAACACTACTAAAAAAATAGCACTAATCATAGTATTAATGACAGTGTGTCCAAAGTTTTGACTGGTGCTACACACATATCACAAAATTAACATTTCACAGAACGAGTGCTGTGACACCATCTGAATTTCAGCTCTCTCCCTCTCTTTTTTCTCTCTTTTTTGTATTGTCCTTTCTTTTTAATCAGTCCTCCCCAATGTCCATTAACACACTGGCATTTCAGCCCATGAAAATGCTGAATTACAACATTTTCCACTTTGTTTCCCAAAATGGCGCCCCCTGTGTTCCAGATAACACCACGAAGCAATCACTTTTCATCCGTTTGTTTTCTTTATTTTGTTATAAAAATGAAAGTAAAGTTCAGTGTTTTGAGTGTGACAGAGTTTAGGTTTAAAAGTCAGAAAACATTAAACACTCCAGGGTCTGGTTCAGATCAAAAGTCAGAGTCACAGATCTTTAAAAATGTAGATTTATTCTTTCATCCGGAGCTGGTTTTCCATTTGTAAGAAGTTAGGGGAGTAAACAACACACAAAAAAGAAAGAATAGATAACTCCATCTTCAGATCAAGCTCTGCAGTGATTCACCAATTCCCTTTGAAAACTGAACTGTCGAAGATCCTCGTGTAATTTCCAATTTACTGGTAGGAAACAATTATCAGAAGTAATTCAAAGTGCTTTACAGAACAAGAAAGGCCCATTCAAATCACAATACAAACTGAAACAGAAATTAAAATGATCAATAGTTAATTAAAGGGTCCATATTACATTATTTTCTGATCCATGTTATAATGTTTCCTCATCAAAAACATGACTGGAGTTTTGTTTTGTTTCATTCACACATGTCATGGGGTAATACAGGAAGTGCTCCACTGCGAAATTTTCTTTGTTACAGATGCAACCGACCAAGAGCCTGTAGATCGAAAACAAGTTACAAAAAGTTACAAAAATAAGTTAAGATAAATACAATAAGATAAAAGATAAAATAGCTCTCTCTGGGAAATTATTTACATCAGTGACATATTTATGACTATATACATGTGTGAGCAGGAATAGGATGAAAAGGATTGAGTAGTTTGTGAGTTAAAGTGCAGCGTTCAACAGTTTGATGGCGACAGGACAGATTTCCTGTGTCTCTCAGTGGAGCAGCGGCAGCCGCAGTCTATGGCTGAAAGAGCTCCTCTGATTGGCCAGCACCTTGTGGAGGGGGTGGGAGGGAGAGTCCAGGATAGTCCAGATTTTGTCCAGCATTCTCCTGTCCAACACCACCGCCAGAAAGTCCAGCTCCTCCCCCACAACATGTCCAGCCTTCCTAATGATCTTCTCGAGTCTATTAGTGTCCCTCAGGCGCAGACTGCTGCCCCAGCAGATACAGCGTACATGATGCACTGGCCTCCATAGACTCGTAGAACATCCTGAGCATTGTCCTGCAGATGTCAAAGGACCTCAGCCTCCTCAGGAAATAGAGGCGGCTCTGGCCCTTCTTGTAAACCGCGTCCACGTTCCTGCTCCAGTCCAGTTTATTGTCCAAGTTCACCCCCAGGTACTTGTCCTCCTCCACCACGTCCACACTGACCCCCCGGATGGAGATGGGGGTCACAGCAGCTTTGGTCCTCCTAAGGTCCACCACCAGTTCCTTTGTCTTCATCACGTTGAGCTGGAGGTGGTTCTCCTCACTCCAAGTGACAAAGTTGTCCACTACAGTCCTGTACTCCTCCTCGTCACCACCGCTGATGCATCCCACCACTGCAGAGTCGTCAGAAAACTTCTGAAGGAGGCAAGACTCACTGCAGTAGTTGAAGTCTGTGGTGTAGAGGGTGAAGAGGAAAGGAGACAGGACTGTCCCCTGTGGAGCCCCGGTGTTGCTGACCACTCTGTCCGACACACAGCTCTGCAAACGCACATACTGTGGTCTTCCAGTGAGGTAATCCACAATCCAGGACACCAAGGAGGCGTCCACCTGCATCACTGCCAGCTTCTCAGCCAGCAGAGCCGGCCTGATGGTGTCGAACGCACTGGAGAAGTCAAAAAACATGATCCTCACAGTGGCGGCGGCTTGTCCAGGTGGGAGTAGACTCTGTGGAGTAGGGTCAGGATGGCGTCATCTACTCCAAGGTGGGGCTGGTAGGCAAACTGGAGAGGGTCTTGCAAATGTTGGACCATAGGCCTCAGCTGCTCCAGGACGAGTCGCTCCAGAGTCTTCATGATGTGGGAGGTCAGTGCCACGGGCCTGTAGTCCTTAGGGTCGCCGGGGCGCAGCGTCTTCGGGACAGGGACGAGGCACGATGTCTTCCACAGCAGGGGGACTCTCTGAAGACTCAGGCTCAGGCTGAAGATCTGGTGCAGAACACCACTGAGCTGGGGAGCACAGCCCTTCAGGACTCTGGGGCTCACTCCATCAGGTCCTGGTGCTTTCCCGGCCTTCAGTCTCAGCAGTTGACACCTCACCTGTTCCTCAGTGACAGTCAGTGTGGAGGTGTCAGGAGGGGGAGGGGTGGTGTCGTCTGAGGTGTGAGCTGGGTCTTCCACAGGAGACGGGGGAGGGAGGGGTAGGGTGCTGACTGCTGCTGGCTGGAGGTGGACAGTTCCTGCAGTGTTAAAGCGATTGAAGAAGATGTTGAACTCATTATCTGTGTTCACGTCTCCCTCAACGCTTCCCCCTCGGGTCGGCTTGTGTCCCGTGATGGTCCTCATGCCGCTCCACACTTCCCGCATGTTGTTCTGCTGAAGTTTCCACTCCAGCTTCCTCCCATGTCTCTGTCTGGCTCAGCTGCACCTTCAGTTTCTTCTGAGCAGCCCGGGCCTCCTCCTTGTTTCCCGAGCTGCAGGCCTTCCTCTTCCCAATGAGTGTGGCTTTAATGTCCTTGGTTATCCATGGCTTGTTGTTTGGATAACAGCTCACAGTCTTTGTTGGGACAACTGAGTCCACACAGAAGTTTATGTAGCTGGTGATGCAGTCAGTCAGCCCGTCGAGGTCTTCTCCATGGGGCTCAGTGAGTGCAGCCCAGTCTGTCACCTCAAAGCAGCTCTGTAACACCTCCAGAGACTCATCTGTCCACCTCCTCACAGACCGGGGGGAGGGGGGAAGGCGCTTCACCAGAGGTGTGTAAGATGTCCTGAGGAGCACCAGGGTGTGGTCTGAACGGCCAAGTGGGGGCAGGGGGGCCGCCAGGTATGCGCCACGAACATTAGCATAGAGATGGTCTAATGTTTTTCCCTCCCTGGTGGAGCAGTTCACAAACTGGGAGAAAGTGGGGAGAGTTTTGGCCAAACTGACATGATTGAAGTCTCTGGAGATGGCGATGAAGGCTGTAGGGTGAGCGTTCTGAATCCGGGCTACCGCAGCGTGGATAGAGTCACAGGCGCTGTGGGCGTTGGCTGACGGAGGCACGTAGACAGCAACAAACACAACATGCGAGAACTCCCTCGGTAGATAATAAGGCCGTAGTCCAACAGTACATAGTTCCACATCGCGGCCGCAGATCCGTTCCTTGACGGTGATGTGCGATGGATGGCACCAGCGGTGGTTGACGAGCACAGCGACCCCGCCGCCTCTGCTCTTCCCGCAGCTGGAGCGCTCTCTGTCGGCCCGTACAGTGGAGAAGCCCGCGATAGAAACGTAGTCATCAGGCACATCTTCATGCAGCCATGTCTCGGAGAAACACATTAAACTGCACTCCCGATATTCCTTCTGACTCTGGGCTAGCGCTGTCAGTTCGTCCATCTTATTTACGAGGGATCTCACGTTACCCATCACAGTAGAGGGGAGACACGGCCTGAACTTAAGTCTCTGTTGTTTTGCTGCTATCCTCTTCCGTCGCAGTTTTTTATTTCCTCTGCAGCCCCTGTGTGTCCTTCTCCTGCAGTCCGCGGGGATGTCAGGTGAGCTCCCGGTGGTTCCTATAGCAGCCGCTCCAGCGTCTCTCAGCGCCATCAGCTGTTCCCGAGTGTAACGAAGCTGCATTGTGACCCCGTGTCAGTCAGAAACAGTCTTAAGGGTCACTCAAAGTCGCCAAAAAAACTCCCTCGGCTACTCTAGTGTTGTTAAGAACTATGTCAAAAAGCAGGTGCTCAAATAGAAAGGTAAAAAGTACAAAAAAGCAAGAAAAGCGAAGAAAGGATGGGAGCTTCTGTAAACAGGCTGCACATGTGCACACATGACATCACAAGGTGGAACAGAGCATTTCAAACGTGTCTGAATGAATCAAAACACAACTCTAGATATGTTTTTGAGCAGTTAACTTTATATCATGGAGTCAATTTTGCGTCATTTAGAATGTTTAATCAATAAAAGGGAAGATTAAAAAGTATAAATAATAAAAGGGAAGAATAAAACGTGTAGATAATAAAAGGGAAGACTAAAAGTGTAGTAGTCAGATGCACAGCTGAACAGAACTGTTTTGAGCCTAGATTTGAACAAAGTTCATGTATTCTGCAAACTCCACTGTATTATGTTCAAAAATGTCAACAGAATCCAGCTTGTCTCGTACGTGTAGTTTCTGACTCTCTCAAACACTAAACAGCAGAATGAAGTCTCTCTCTGAGGCCGTCTCAAATCTCCCGTCCTCATTAGTTGTGTCTGTAAGTCGTTTTCTCACAGTTCTGGAGGACAGCAGCTCCGATCTAAACTCTTTCTCCTCACTTCAGACGCTCTCGGCGGCTCTGAGACATCACAGACTCCACTGCTGCATTTGTCAGTCCCGTCATTGTCACACTCCCCAAACGGACACCGTAGAACCAGATGAACCGGAGCGTTTTCGGTCAGAGCAGCAGGAGGCGCTGTGTGTTCAGACTGACGGACGCTTCACTTGTGTCTCGTGAAGGAGAAGAAATGTGCAATGCAAACATGGATTTACTGCCAAAAATACGACAGAGGGACGGAAATCAATGGAGTCACTTGTTGTGGAGGTGGATGTTAAATTGTCTGTGGAATTGTGGTTTATGCTTTCGAAGTTTTGTTGATGATAATAAAAGATGCACAATTTCATCCGCTACAAGCTCGTCTCCATTGAGATGTTACTGCCTTCACTGCAAAAAAGGCCTGGCAAAAAATAAGACAAAATGACCAATTTTGAGGTAAAAATCCACTATTTTAAGTGAAATTTTCTGCCAGTGCAGTAAGAAATTCTGACTTATCAAGTTTTCTTAAAACAAAACGAAATCTGAATCTTGTTCTAAGCAGAAAACACGAGTTTCAAGTGTTTATGGACAGATTTTTCAGCTTATTGGTTTGAGAAGGAAGTTAAAGAGGCTTAACCTGGACTGAGTTCATATAAAAAGTGCTGAGAATAAGTCATAATATCGAGATAAGAGAAATCAGGAGGAATATCCTGAAACAAGTAAAAAAATCTCATTTTATTAAGTAAAAAAAATCTTAAAATTGATCTTTTAAGATGAATCTGCTTAATTCAAGTCAGTTTAACTCTGCCAGAAAAGCCTTTTTTGTAGTGTTACAAAGAATGTTCCACAGTATGGCATTAAGTATATCTAACTGCCGCTTCTACTCATTACAGATCTTCACTGTTTTAATGTTAATTTTCTGATCATTATTTATGTTTCCATGTGTTTGTGCTGTGATTTGTCTTTCTTATCCCGTGAAGCACTTTGAATGACTCTGTGTTCGAACTGTGCTCCAAATAAACTTGCCTTGAATCACCGCTGGAAAAAATACAAAAAATAAATAATGGAGCTCAGTGATGACTCAGCCCCTGGTTCTGGAAGTACATTTCTGATGATTTTATTTCCCTGATTATGATGAACAGTTTGAAATCCTGCTCGGGCATAATCAACCACATGATGACTAATGACACAAGACCTATAATTTACTACAAACCAAAAAGTGATTAAAGCATTTATACGAACTCTTCATATTTGAAATTGTGTCTATGGCCGTGTAGGACTTTAAACTTTTCTCTTTTTGTGTAGAAATACTGACTAACAGCTGAATAATCACCAAACCATCATAGGAATTATCACTTAGTTATTAATACTTCTGTCTGTCATGGAGACCAAACCAGACCACATTACAGGTCAGATCTGTGAAGAGGCGATCCCGCTCACAGTCAAAATGCCGGTTTCTCTCGCCGTTTTTGAGCTATAAAACCACCTGTAATTGAATAAATGTGAGCTTTAATGTCATACTGCGGAACATTCCAGGCAGAGCGACGACTCCACAGAAACATGAAGCGGAAAAGTTACACAATGCACCTTTAAAGTGTTCATCCCGTTTGAAACAGTGCTGTAGTCTCATTCTGCACAGACAATATTGTACCTTTCTGTACTTTTTCACTGGGCACTTTGCAGGGCTCACGACTACAGGAGGGAAAATGAACAAATCAAATAAGCTTTTATTACAATTCATAATGAAATGTATTATATAACATTTGCTTTAGTTAAATAATTCACAAGTGCCCACCATCGGCCAGCGAGTAGCAAATACAGGGAGCCTAATGCAAAGGAAGATGAGCATAGAAAGGCTGAAAGAGGGAATCTGTGAAATGAGACTGAGAGGAAAGAGCTGATTCACTTTACAGAGGAAAACAAAGACACGGTTTTGAAGCAATGATCATTGTTAAACTGGACTTTCCTCAGGCCTGTGTTTAGTCCCATTTAATCCCCATTTTAATGTGATGACAGTGGAACCTGGCACTGTGTAACTTTTCTGTCAGAGGGGGCACCACTCGCTTGTTTCCATGGAGATGTCATTGCTTCTCTTTGTTCTGGCGCCGTTTCCATAGTAATTACTGATTCAAAACATATATCTTTTCAATGGTAAAAAAATGTTCTCTTTGTTCTGGTGCTTGTTTCCATAGTAATTAATGATTCTAAATACAACATATCTTTTCAATGGTAAAAAGTCCTCAAAATGTTGTCTTTTCTCTGGTGCTGTTTTCATAGTAATTAACAATTACATCAGTATCATTAGAATGGGAAAAACTACTCAAATTGTGGTTTTTCCTCTGCATTTCATAAATTCCAGGATGTTGCTGTTCTAGTGCCGTTTCCATAGTAATTAATGATTCTAAATATAATATAATATACAGTTTCAATGGTAAGAAGTCCTCAAAATGTTGCATTTTCTCTGGTGCTGTTTTCATAGTAACTGCGACTGCACCGTTTCCTTGGCGACTGGGGATTCAAACCATCGCATCCTGCCTCCTCAATGGGAAAACAGCTCTGAATGAGACAGGTGCTGGTTCTGACAGACAGGTGCTGGTTCTGAATGAGACAGGTGCTGGTTCTGAGTGAGACAGGTGCTGGTTCTGAATGAGACAGGTGCTGGTTCTGAATGAGACAGGTGCTGGTTCTGAGTGAGACAGGTGCTGGTTCTGAATGAGACAGGTGCTGGTTCTGACAGACAGGTGCTGGTTCTGAGTGAGACAGGTGCTGGTTCTGACAGACAGGTGCTGGTTCTGAATGAGACAGGTGCTGGTTCTGAGTGAGACAGGTGCTGGTTCTGAATGAGACAGGTGCTGGTTCTGAGTGAGACAGGTGCTGGTTCTGAATGAGACAGGTGCTGGTTCTGAGTGAGACAGGTGCTGGTTCTGAGTGAGACAGGTGCTGGTTCTGAATGAGACAGGTGCTGGTTCTGGCTGAGACAGGTGCTGGTTCTGACTGAGACAGGTGAGGTGTTCCAGCTGCTGGAGCCTGTGATAGAGACACATTTTGAGGGAAGGTGGTTTTTCGAAACTGTCCCTCACAATCCGCTCTAGAGGCTGATCTGGTGCTAGACTCACTTTTTCTTTTCATGTATTTTTTCAGGGCTGGTGGGGCCAGTTCGTGCAGGGACCTAGAAATGATACAGCAGTTTTTAAATACTTTAAAATTATCAAAACTTAAAAGGTTATACTTTCCTAGGATTGCACAGTGGTGAAATGATTGTGGCTTCTTATCAAATGACTTTATGGCTTTTTTATAAAGCTGCTCAGTTGGTTTTAGTGTAGTGGTGCTGGCAGACGACCATGTGGTGGAGCAGTTTTCTATATGGGACAGTGTCCTGCAGTACTGCAGACGACCATGTGGTGGAGCAGTTTTCTATATGGGACAGTATCCTGCAGTACTGCAGACGACCATGTGGTGGAGCAGTTTTCTATATGGGACAGTGTCCTGCAGTACTGCAGACGACCATGTGGTGGAACAGTTTTCTATATGGGACAGTATCCTGCAGTACTGCAGACGACCATGTGGTGGAGCAGTTTTCTATATGGGACAGTATCCTGCAGTGGAGGAGGATTTGACTGTATTGGATCCTTTTTTCTTTGTTTTTTGAATGTCAGGTTGGAGTCGGACACTCTGAGGTCTGTAAACTGACACCAGCTCCACTTCATCTCCCTCCAGAAAAACAAAGGACCTGCTTCTCGGTTTTGGTCGTTTGGTAAACATCATGCAGACAGTTTTTTTTTGAGCATGAGACAGTTTTGTTTTAGCCAGTTGTCTGTCTTGTTTAATGTGTTTGTGAGGTCTGTGGCTGTTTTCTCCTCTTTTCCCTGTGTGTAGATCACCACATCATCTGTGTACATTTGCATATTAAGTTGGGGGCACACATCCGGGAGGTCGTTTATGTACAGAGAGAATAATAAGGGGGCAAGAGTCGATCCCTGAGGCAGGCTGATATTACTATTAAGATAAGGAGATGTGACACCGTCTATGGAAACACACTGCTTTCTATTTGATAGGTACAGCTCTGTGACGCCCCCTGGTGACACAGACAGACATTACCTCATTCATTTTTCGGAGAAAGGATTTGGAGCTTGTCTCTATGTTTTTTGACGATAGAGTCTCCTCCCAATTTACCATTTTCAGAGCGTCATTTATGTTCTGTGTTTGGTTCTTTGGTATAATGTTTGAAGGAGCGGCATTGCCTGAATTTAGGTATCGTTGTTTTGGGAGCTTTCTAGAAAAAAGAATTATATTATGGTCTGATGAGCCGGTCAGAAAGTTGAAGGTCTTAGCGATTCTGTCAGGCTTATTAGTGAACAGGAGGTCTGTCCTTGTCTGAGATTTGTTTGTTAGTCTGGGGGGTTTCTCTATTAATTGTTCTAGATTAAAATAGTCTGTGGTGCGTTTGAGAGTTTTCCGAGTGTGTTTATCGTCCCACTTTATGTTAAAATCCCCTATCATAATTATCTCTTTGTTTTGGCCACATATGGTCAGCATGTGTTTTAGTTGGTGGTAAAAGTCTCCTTTGGCAGAGGGGCGTCGATATAAGCAAATTAGAATCAATGACATTTCCTTTGATAATGTCATTTCAACACCAAGTAGGTCAAATTCAATGTCATTAGGCCAGTCTAGTTTTTTACATTTCAGGGTGTTCTTCCCCCACCTTTGCTCCTCTCTCTGTCTTTTCTGAACACATGACACCCCGGCATTGTTATTAGAGCCTCTGCTGATGTTTGTTTTAGCCAAGACTCAGATATACCGAGGCAGTCGATGTTGGACTCGTCTATGAGGTGTTCAAGCTGCTCACGTTTGTTGCAGATACTTCCAGCATTCAGATGTCCACACAACAGTCCTTTTGGTTTGAGACTAGGGTCCCAGATTATTCTTGATTAAGTGTTTGAAAAAGCTTGCATGTACGGTGTTTTTAAAGACTGGATTCCTAGTTTCTACCTTTTGTAGGTCGGATGGATTTTGTTGTGTCTTACTTGGCCGTGGTTCATCTGCTAAGCTGCTGGCCGTAGGCGCGACCCTGTCGAGAGCCGCAGATCCGCTGGCGGCCTCCGGTCCGCTGGTAGCCGCTGCCCGGGTTAGCCTCCCCGATGGGGGAGATGGTGGCCGCTCGACTGCTAGGCTGATAGCCGTAGGCGCGACCCCGTCGAGGGCCGCCGGTCCGGGCACGGGTGACATTGGACACAGGAGAAGTCGAGGATTAACATGTTGCTCCGATGGACACCACGATGTAACTGGTGAGCATACGTGTAAGATCGGAGAGCCGCCTGTGTTCTCAGGTGTTGTGATGGCGTCTCCCGGCGTCCTGTGGTGTGGGCCTGGGCACGGGTGGATGTCCCCAGATAACATCAGACATAATATAATAATGAGTCCAGTGGTGGTGAGGGAGAGGAAGAAGGTGGTGTTGTTTTAGTCGTCTTGGTTGACTTCTTGAATAGCGATGGATCTACAAGGATCACAGCCAGTGTGTATTTTCCGTAGTCTGGGCTTTTGCCAGTTCGTTATTGACAGTTTGTTTGTAGTCGGGTTCCTCATTTTTAGACGGGTTGTCGTTTAGGTTAAGATAAGGAAATATGTTTCCAAATCTTCGAGGTGGATCGACTTGTTTCAGATTTATTAAATTTGCGAACAAGCAATAGACCAAGAGCGCTGTGATAGCGCCTGTCCCTCCGGCGGCCATCTTTTTCCCCACACGTGCACTCGGACTCACGAACTCCAGTCAGATTCACACAGTTTATGTGTGCGGCTGTTCATGAGCCACTGAAGTGATCTGGTCATTTCCACAGATTTGGAGCAGATTCTAAACCTGCAGTTACCTGAGCCGCATATTTCACTGAACATATCAATATAAATGTTCTGCACAATCGCAGCTATTGCAGCTTTGGCAAGAGAAAGTTTTGTCCAGGTGACCTAATTATGCTGGGTTACTGTAACTTTAGCTGTGACTTACAGCACAGCGTGACCACGACTCACTCAATAATGCGCAGTTCAAGAATGAAAACGTTGTGATTGTTTATTTCATAGACCAAACTTACCCTTGACAAACAGATGCACTTTCCGGAGCTCTGCTCTTCTGCCCCCAGCTTCAGTGTTGGGGTGGCGCTTGCATCGCGCATTCAATAATGTGACCCCCAGAAAACACGTGCTACATGACAACAAATAGCGCCATCTGCTGGACAAGTAACACCAGTGCTTCATTAGCAGGGCTCGATACGTGGCTGTGGTAGCGGAGGAAAAAAAGCAAAAAATATACATCTAAATATCAATATATCTATCAGCTGGCCGATTATATCGGCCGATATATCGGTCGGGCTCTAATTAAAACATCTTTAGAGCTCATATTTTGTCACCATTTCTTGTGAACCCTTTTTAATTTCATGTCATTATTTTGTAGAACCTCAAATGTCACTGGCAGCAGCATCATCACCTCCATCATCATCATCCTCCACAGCAGAAGAGTCTTTGGTCTATTTGACCAAAAAGTGAAAAACAAAAGCACCACCCACAGCAGAACTGCAGATGCCACAGATGAAGTGGGAAAATATTTCAAGAGCCGTTTATTCCGGGCCCCGCGGAGCCACTTCTCTATAGGAAAGAGGCCAGTTATTTTTCCTCCTTTATACAAAGTGTCAGAAAAGTGTCTGTGCAAACCTGCAGAACCAGTGTTCGAGTGAACGAGTCTTTTCTAAAGCAGGGGACGGATTCAACACTAAAAGAAACCGAATGGTTTTATTTTGGAATAAAAACCTTGAAATCTGATGAATGCACAGCTTCCATGGCTTTATTTAATTTATTTACACAAATTAATTGGTAACATACACCTGCAAAATCAAAGTTGTTAGAATAGTTAATGGAGCAGACGATCTCACACCAACAGATCCTCTTGTTGTGAAGGTAAAAGTAGTGAAATAGTTGATCTTGTGGGTTTGAGTCCAGCCGTAGTCATGTATAAGGCTGATAACCAGATGCTCCCTCCTAGTTTACAAATGTGATTTGAACAGAGACAAAGTCAATACCGTCTCAGAAGATCAGGTATATTCAAAACAAGACAAGAACTCATCAAAAACCTAATTGTGTTTCTGTCAGAGGGGTTAGTTTATGGAACAACCTTGATGACAGATTCAAAAGTTCAAACACAATCCAGGCTTTAAAAAAGTGATAAGACATGACTTTTGGAACATTCCAGAGCAAATGAATGATCCCTGCATATGGCTTTGGTTTGCTTTGGTTTGTTGGTTTGTTCACTTCTTTTATATTTAGTCATATGTTGAAGAGCTGCAAAGTGTTTGCAGTGGATCTGCTGCTTTTCTTGGACTTCTTGTTTCTTCCTAAACAGGGTTCGGCATTATAAGTACATTTGACTTCAGCCTAAACCCTTTCACTCATCACAAAACATGTACAACCTTAATCAAGCTGTACCTTTGGATTCTGAACGTAATGACCCAATAAACTACTACCACTAAACATGGAGGGTGTTAGTTCCAGAGTCGTTTCATCGTAGCTCCTCCCTTCAGGCAGGTTTAAGGCCGTGTCCTCCAGCGTCTGACCAGAACTGAAGAAGCAGCTCGGACGAGCCGAGAAACGGGTTCGATCAAATAAACTTTTGTCCAGTCGACAAACTGAACTTCTCCTACGACTAAACTTCAACAGTTTGCTGAAGGTCATTCCACACATCAGATGCCCTTCCCGCTGACAGTGTGGCTGAGCTATTTTCTCCTACAGGCTCGTACTGCTCACCGTAAGGAGGGTTTGAACAGGGCCCGGGAGAGATCTCTAGATGACTCAAACATGGAGGAGTCTCAAACCTCTTCAGGCAGGTTTGTGATGAGGGAACATGGTTCTAATGTGGAGGAAGATCTAAAACGTCACTTTAGCCTCATTAAAAAGGTGCATTTGAGGAGCAGATTCTATTTCCCTTCAGATTATAATTCACATGTTACGTCCTGTTGTGGAGTTTCTCCACTGCAAACATGAAAAAACAACTGAAAAGTCGTCTGGAATCAAGGAGTGTGATTTACTGAAGCAACTGTGCCCCATCCCCAAAGCCACCCACACACATCTGTCACCCCAGACATTTCTCTTCCTCCACACACTGAAGTGAGCCTCACGTCTGCTGCTTTTTCTGTCCAGCTCCACAATTAACATCCAGATTTGTGTTTAACGATGGAAAAACATGTGAAAAATGTTGGACTGTTTCACAGCGAAGAGAGTGAGTCTGTGGAGCTCACAGAGACACTGAGGAGAGTGAGTCTGTGGAGCTCACAGAGACACTGAGGAGAGTGAGTCTGTGGAGCTCAGAGACACTGAGGAGAGTGAGTCTGTGGAGCTCACAGAGACACTGAGGAGAGTGAGTCTGTGGAGCTCACAGAGACACTGAGGAGAGTGAGTCTGTGGAGCTCACAGAGACACTGAGGAGAGTGAGTCTGTGGAGCTCACAGAGACACTGAGGAGAGTGAGTCTGTGGAGCTCAGAGAGACACTGAGGAGAGTGAGTCTGTGCAGCTCAGAGAGACACTGAGGAGAGTGAGTCTGTGGAGCTCAGAGACACTGAGGAGAGTGAGTCTGTGGAGCTCACAGAGACACTGAGGAGAGTGAGTCTGTGGAGCTCACAGAGACACTGAGGAGAGTGAGTCTGTGGAGCTCACAGAGACACTGAGGAGAGTGAGTCTGTGGAGCTCAGAGAGACACTGAGGAGAGTGAGTCTGTGGAGCTCACAGAGACACTGAGGAGAGTGAGTCTGTGGAGCTCACAGAGACACTGAGGAGAGTGAGTCTGTGGAGCTCACAGAGACACTGAGGAGAGTGAGTCTGTGGAGCTCACAGAGACACTGAGGAGAGTGAGTCTGTGGAGCTCAGAGAGACACTGAGGAGAGTGAGTCTGTGCAGCTCAGAGAGACATTGAGGAGAGTGAGTCTGTGCAGCTCAGAGAGACACTGAGGAGAGTGAGTCTGTGGAGCTCACAGAGACACTGAGGAGAGTGAGTCTGTGGAGCTCAGAGACACTGAGGAGAGTGAGTCTGTGGAGCTCAGAGAGACACTGAGGAGAGTGAGTCTGTGGAGCTCACAGAGACACTGAGGAGAGTGAGTCTGTGGAGCTCACAGAGACACTGAGGAGAGTGAGTCTGTGGAGCTCACAGACACTGAGGAGAGTGAGTCTGTGGAGCTCAGAGAGACACTGAGGAGAGTGAGTCTGTGGAGCTCACAGAGACACTGAGGAGAGTGAGTCTGTGGAGCTCACAGAGACACTGAGGAGAGTGAGTCTGTGGAGCTCAGAGACACTGAGGAGAGTGAGTCTGTGGAGCTCACAGAGACACTGAGGAGAGTGAGTCTGTGGAGCTCACAGAGACACTGAGGAGAGTGAGTCTGTGGAGCTCACAGAGACACTGAGGAGAGTGAGTCTGTGGAGCTCACAGAGACACTGAGGAGAGTGAGTCTGTGGAGCTCAGAGACACTGAGGAGAGTGAGTCTGTGGAGCTCACAGAGACACTGAGGAGAGTGAGTCTGTGGAGCTCAGAGACACTGAGGAGAGTGAGTCTGTGGAGCTCACAGAGACACTGAGGAGAGTGAGTCTGTGGAGCTCAGAGACACTGAGGAGCCAAACTCCCTGAGCATAAACCCAGGGATCAGAGTGTGAGTGGATGTGGTGCTGAAGGTGTGGAGGTGGGTCAGTTGGTCAGAGGAGACTGTGTAGAAGGACACAGAGTGAGCAGGACAGTCCACAAACACTGCCACTGTCCCAGAAGAGGAGGACCAGGGCTGAGGGAGGAAGATTTGTTTGTTATTATGAAGAACAGAGAAACCACCTTCAGAACAGTCCAGACTCCAGGACTGATCATTGTATCCAAACCCACTGTCATCATCGCCTTCTTTCCTTCCGATTCTTCTGTCAGACACTGATATATAAACCTCTCCACTCCACTGGACCTCCCAGTAACAGAGACCAGTCAGACCAGTGGAACACAGAATCTGTTCCCAGTACTCAAATCTGTCCTGATGATCTGGATACGGCTCCTCCTGTCCCACATGTGTCACCTTCTTGTTGTTGTCGGACAGTTGGAGTTCTCTGTGAGCTGTGTTTGGATCCAGAGTGAGATCACAGAAATCTGATGGAGAGAAGACACAACACAGCAGCAGTTAGTCCCCTGTCCACTGTCAACATGAGACACACGTTTAATTCTGCACCACACGGCTCCATTTGTTCAGGACCCATGGATTTAAAGACTTTCACTCGTTCAGGATTCAGCTCTTTGTTCACTGTTTTTATTCTTCTTTTATTTCTTCATCCTTCCTCTTGTGTTTGGCTCCCATTTGTTGGAGTAAAAACATTATTATTATTATTATTAATATTATTATTATTATTATTATTATTATTATTATTATTATTATTATTATTATTATTAAAGAGGGGGTATTTACTTCTCTGGGGTATTACTGAGCCGCTCCCCCTTCAGACACACACACACACTCACCTCTGTGTGCTGAGCCGCTCCCCCTTCAGACACACACACACACTCACCTCTCTGTGCTGAGCCGCTCCCCCTTCAGACACACACACACACTCACCTCTGTGTGCTGAGCCGCTCTCCCTTCAGACACACACACACACTCACCTCTCTGTGCTGAGCCGCTCCCCCTTCAGACACACACACACACACTCACCTCTCTGTGCTGAGCCGCTCCCCCTTCAGACACACACACACACTCACCTCTCTGTGCCGAGCCGCTCACCCCCCAGACACACACACACACACTCACCTCTGTGTGCTGAGCCACTCCCCCTTCAGACACACACACACACTCACCTCTGTGCTGAGCCGCTCCCCCTTCAGACACACACACACACTCACCTCTGTGCTGAGCCGCTCCCCCTTCAGACACACACACTCACCTCTCTGTGTGCTGAGCCGCTCCCCCTTCAGACTCTATCACACACACTCACCTCTCTGTGCTGAGCCGCTCCCCCTTCAGACACACACACACTCACCTCTCTGTGCTGAGCCGCTCCCCCTTCAGACACACACACACACTCACCTCCTGCCTCAGGTTTGTCCAGGTGTGTGTTCAGTTTGTGTTTTTAAGGAGAACCATAAGGAGGGTGTGAATAGGCCCCACACTTTACTCCTGTTGTGTTTTTATATATTCAGACATTTGTGGCTAAGCTCGTTTGGAAAAGTGTCTTTCTGGTTCAGGACGTAGCCTATGGAAACATGGCCAAGTTTGAGCACATCCTTGAAGAAGTGTCCTGCATGAACCCGCTCGATGTGTGAAGCACATCACAGCTTCTTCATTAATATCAACTTTAACAAGCGAGTTCACTTGAGAATCCTCCATTTCCTGGTCTTCAGTGTTCACTGCGCCTGACTCCTGCGTGATGTCGTCTGCTGATGACGTCAGTGCTCTGTGCTGATTGGATTCACATCTATGGCCACAGTTTGTGACGTGCTGCTGATTGTTTTCTGGCACGAGAAAACCCTGACAAAAAGATTTGGTCTGCGCACACAACAGTTTTGTGTTTGTGTTGGAGTTTTGCTGTAGGTGCAGTTCTGTATCTGAACACCAGAGGTCACTAATGAATTGTGCAGATACAAAAATGATTTGCACAGGCTCAGAATAATAACACACACGCAAAACTACTTCACACATGACTTTTGTACCATAGAAATATTTTGTATTTGCACAGATTGTTTTTTTACAGCTGCTAAACTTTATTTCACATGCACGACCGTTTTTACAAGTCCAAAATATTTATGGCAGGACATTTATCCCATAGAGGGAAACCACAGCGTGTTTCTGGAGCCGCACTGGAGGATAGAGATTATTTTTCTTTTGTTATGTGTGGTTATATTTCCTACATGTACAGAAAACTGTCGACATTTTCTTTTTACGTTCTCTAATGTCTGGAAGGGACTTTATTCTTATTATCAGTGTGTGTGTGGTGCATTCTTATTATCAGTGTGTGTGTGGTGCATTCTTATTATCAGTGTGTGTGTGGTGCATTCTTATTATCAGTGTGTGTGTGGTGCATTCTTATTATCAGTGTGTGTGCGGTGCATTCTTATTATCAGTGTGTGTGCGGTGCATTCTTATTATCAGTGTGTGTGGTGCATTCTTATTATCAGTGTGTGTGGTGCATTCTTATTATCAGTGTGTGTGCGGTGCATTCTTATTAGCACTGTGTGTGGTGCATTCTTATTATCAGTGTGTGTGGTGCATTCTTATTATCAGTGTGTGTGCGGTGCATTCTTATTATCAGTGTGTGTTTGGTGCATTCTTATTATCAGTGTGTGTTTGGTGCATTCTTATTATCAGTGTGTGTTTGGTGCATTCTTATTATCAGTGTGTGTGCGGTGCATTCTTATTATCAGTGTGTGTGCGGTGCATTCTTATTATCAGTGTGTGTGCGGTGCATTCTTATTATCAGTGTGTGTGCGGTGCATTCTTATTATCAGTGTGTGTGTGGTGCATTCTTATTATCAGTGTGTGTGTGGTGCATTCTTATTATCAGTGTGTGTGTGGTGCATTCTTATTATCAGTGTGTGTGTGTGGTGCATTCTTATTATCAGTGTGTGTGTGGTGCATTCTTATTATCAGTGTGTGTGTGGTGCATTCTTATTATCAGTGTGTGTGTGTGGTGCATTCTTATTATCAGTGTGTGTGTGGTGCATTCTTATTATCAATGTGTGTGCGGTGCATTCTTATTATCAGTGTGTGTGCGGTGCATTCTTATTATCTGTGTGTGTGTGGTGCATTCTTATTATCAGTGTGTGTGTGGTGCATTCTTATTATCAGTGTGTGTGTGGTGCATTCTTATTATCAGTGTGTGTGTGTGGTGCATTCTTATTATCAGTGTGTGTGTGGTGCATTCTTATTATCAGTGTGTGTGTGGTGCATTCTTATTATCAGTGTGTGTGTGTGGTGCATTCTTATTATCAGTGTGTGTGTGGTGCATTCTTATTATCAATGTGTGTGTGGTGCATTCTTATTATCAGTGTGTGTGCGGTGCATTCTTATTATCAGTGTGTGTGTGTGGTGCATTCTTATTATCAGTGTGTGTGTGGTGCATTCTTATTATCAGTGTGTGTGGTGCATTCTTATTATCAGTGTGTGTGTGGTGCATTCTTATTATCAATGTGTGTGTGGTGCATTCTTATTATCAGTGTGTGTGTGGTGCATTCTTATTATCAGTGTGTGTGTGGTGCATTCTTATTATCAGTGTGTGTGTGGTGCATTCTTATTATCAGTGTGTGTGCGGTGCATTCTTATTATCAGTGTGTGTGTGCGGTGCATTCTTATTATCAGTGTGTGTGTGGTGCATTCTTATTATCAGTGTGTGTGTGGTGCATTCTTATTATCAGTGTGTGTGTGGTGCATTCTTATTTTCAGTGTGTGTGTGTGGTCCATTCTTATTATCAGTGTGTGTGGTGCATTCTTATTATCAGTGTGTGTGGTGCATTCTTATTATCAGTGTGTGTGTGGTGCATTCTTATTATGAGTGTGTGTGTGGTGCATTCTTATTATCAGTGTGTGTGTGGTGCATTCTTATTATCAGTGTGTGTGTGGTGCATTCTTATTATCAGTGTGTGTGTGGTGCATTCTTATTATCAGTGTGTGTGGTGCATTCTTATTATCAGTGTGTGTGTGGTGCATTCTTATTTTCAGTGTGTGTGTGTGGTGCATTCTTATTATCAGTGTGTGTGGTGCATTCTTATTATCAGTGTGTGTGTGTGGTGCATTCTTATTATCAGTGTGTGTGTGGTGCATTCTTATTATCAGTGTGTGTGTGGTGCATTCTTATTATCAGTGTGTGTGTGTGGTGCATTCTTATTATCAGTGTGTGTGGTGCATTCTTATTATCAGTGTGTGTGGTGCATTCTTATTATCAGTGTGTGTGTGGTGCATTCTTATTATCAGTGTGTGTGTGTGTGGTGCATTCTTATAATCAGTGTGTGTGCGGTGCATTCTTATTATCAGTGTGTGTGCGGTGCATTCTTATTCTCAGTGTGTGTGTGTGGTGCATTCTTATTATCAGTGTGTGTGTGTGGTGCATTCTTATTATCAGTGTGTGTGTGGTGCATTCTTATTATCAGTGTGTGTGTGTGGTGTATTCTTATTATCAGTGTGTGTGGTGCATTCTTATTATCAGTGTGTGTGTGTGTGGTGCATTCTTATTATCAGTGTGTGTGGTGCATTCTTATTATCAGTGTGTGTGTGGTGCATTCTTATTATCAGTGTGTGTGGTGCATTCTTATTATCAGTGTGTGTGTGTGGTGCATTCTTATTATCAGTGTGTGTGTGTGGTGCATTCTTATTATCAGTGTGTGTGTGGTGCATTCTTATTATCAGTGTGTGTGTGGTGCATTCTTATTATCAGTGTGTGTGTGGTGCATTCTTATTATCAGTGTGTGTGTGTGGTGCATTCTTATTATCAGTGTGTGTGGTGCATTCTTATTATCAGTGTGTGTGGTGCATTCTTATTATCTGTGTGTGTGTGGTGCATTCTTATTATCAGTGTGTGTGTGTGTGGTGCATTCTTATTATCAGTGTGTGTGTGGTGCATTCTTATTATCAGTGTGTGTGCGGTGCATTCTTATTCTCAGTGTGTGTGTGTGGTGCATTCGTATTATCAGTGTGTGTGTGTGGTGCATTCTTATTATCAGTGTGTGTGTGTGGGGTGCATTCTTATTATCAGTGTGTGTGTGTGGTGCATTCTTATTATCAGTGTGTGTGGTGCATTCTTATTATCAGTGTGTGTGTGGTGCATTCTTATTATCAGTGTGTGTGGTGCATTCTTATTATCAGTGTGTGTGTGGTGCATTCTTATTATCAGTGTGTGTGTGGTGCATTCTTATTATCAGTGTGTGTGTGGTGCATTCTTATTATCAGTGTGTGTGGTGCATTCTTATTATCAGTGTGTGTGCGGTGCATTCTTATTATCAGTGTGTGTGTGGTGCATTCTTATTATCAGTGTGTGTGTGGTGCATTCTTATTATCAGTGTGTGTGTGGTGCATTCTTATTATCAGTGTGTGTGGTGCATTCTTATTATCAGTGTGTGTGTGGTGCATTCTTATTCTCAGTGTGTGTGTGGTGCATTCTTATTCTCAGTGTGTGTGGTGCATTCTTATTATCAGTGTGTGTGTGGTGCATTCTTATTCTCAGTGTGTGTGTGTGGTGCATTCTTATTATCAGTGTGTGTGTGGTGCATTCTTATTATCAGTGTGTGTGTGTGGTGCATTCTTATTATCAGTGTGTGTGGTGCATTCTTATTATCAGTGTGTGTGTGGTGCATTCTTATTCTCAGTGTGTGTGTGGTGCATTCTTATTCTCAGTGTGTGTGTGGTGCATTCTTATTATCAGTGTGTGTGGTGCATTCTTATTATCAGTGTGTGTGTGGTGCATTCTTATTATCAGTGTGTGTGTGGTGCATTCTTATTATCAGTGTGTGTGTGGTGCATTCTTATTATCAGTGTGTGTGTGGTGCATTCTTATTATCAGTGTGTGTGTGGTGCATTCTTATTATCAGTGTGTGTGCGGTGCATTCTTATTATCAGTGTGTGTGTGGTGCATTCTTATTATCAGTGTGTGTGGTGCATTCTTATTATCAGTGTGTGTGGTGCATTCTTATTATCAGTGTGTGTGTGGTGCATTCTTATTATCAGTGTGTGTGTGGTGCATTCTTATTATCAGTGTGTGTGGTGCATTCTTATTATCAGTGTGTGTGCGGTGCATTCTTATTATCAGTGTGTGTGTGGTGCATTCTTATTATCAGTGTGTGTGTGGTGCATTCTTATTATCAGTGTGTGTGGTGCATTCTTATTATCAGTGTGTGTGCGGTGCATTCTTATTATCAGTGTGTGTGCGGTGCATTCTTATTATCAGTGTGTGCGGTGCATTCTTATTATCAGTGTGTGTGTGGTGCATTCTTATTATCAGTGTGTGTGTGGTGCATTCTTATTATCAGTGTGTGTGTGGTGCATTCTTATTATCAGTGTGTGTGGTGCATTCTTATTATCAGTGTGTGTGTGTGGTGCATTCTTATTATCAGTGTGTGTGTGGTGCATTCTTATTATCAGTGTGTGTGTGGTGCATTCTTATTATCAGTGTGTGTGTGGTGCATTCTTATTATCAGTGTGTGTGTGGTGCATTCTTATTATCAATGTGTGTGCGGTGCATTCTTATTATCAGTGTGTGTGCGGTGCATTCTTATTATCAGTGTGTGTGTGTGGTGCATTCTTATTATCAGTGTGTGTGTGGTGCATTCTTATTATCAGTGTGTGTGTGGTGCATTCTTATTTTCAGTGTGTGTGTGTGGTGCATTCTTATTATCAGTGTGTGTGTGGTGCATTCTTATTATCAGTGTGTGTGTGGTGCATTCTTATTATCAGTGTGTGTGTGTGGTGCATTCTTATTATCAGTGTGTGTGTGGTGCATTCTTATTATCAATGTGTGTGTGGTGCATTCTTATTATCAGTGTGTGTGCGGTGCATTCTTATTATCAGTGTGTGTGTGGTGCATTCTTATTATCAGTGTGTGTGGTGCATTCTTATTATCAGTGTGTGTGTGGTGCATTCTTATTATCAATGTGTGTGTGGTGCATTCTTATTATCAGTGTGTGTGTGCGGTGCATTCTTATTATCAGTGTGTGTGTGGTGCATTCTTATTATCAGTGTGTGTGCGGTGCATTCTTATTATCAGTGTGTGTGGTGCATTCTTATTATCAGTGTGTGTGTGCGGTGCATTCTTATTATCAGTGTGTGTGTGGTGCATTCTTATTATCAGTGTGTGTGTGGTGCATTCTTATTATCAGTGTGTGTGTGGTGCATTCTTATTTTCAGTGTGTGTGTGTGGTCCATTCTTATTATCAGTGTGTGTGGTGCATTCTTATTATCAGTGTGTGTGGTGCATTCTTATTATCAGTGTGTGTGTGGTGCATTCTTATTATCAGTGTGTGTGTGTGGTGCATTCTTATTATCAGTGTGTGTGTGGTGCATTCTTATTATCAGTGTGTGTGTGGTGCATTCTTATTATCAGTGTGTGTGGTGCATTCTTATTATCAGTGTGTGTGTGGTGCATTCTTATTTTCAGTGTGTGTGTGTGGTGCATTCTTATTATCAGTGTGTGTGGTGCATTCTTATTATCAGTGTGTGTGTGTGGTGCATTCTTATTATCAGTGTGTGTGTGGTGCATTCTTATTATCAGTGTGTGTGTGGTGCATTCTTATTATCAGTGTGTGTGTGTGGTGCATTCTTATTATCAGTGTGTGTGGTGCATTCTTATTATCAGTGTGTGTGGTGCATTCTTATTATCAGTGTGTGTGTGGTGCATTCTTATTATCAGTGTGTGTGTGTGTGTGGTGCATTCTTATTATCAGTGTGTGTGCGGTGCATTCTTATTATCAGTGTGTGTGCGGTGCATTCTTATTCTCAGTGTGTGTGTGTGGTGCATTCTTATTATCAGTGTGTGTGTGGTGCATTCTTATTATCAGTGTGTGTGTGTGGGGTGCATTCTTATTATCAGTGTGTGTGTGTGGTGCATTCTTATTATCAGTGTGTGTGGTGCATTCTTATTATCAGTGTGTGTGTGGTGCATTCTTATTATCAGTGTGTGTGGTGCATTCTTATTATCAGTGTGTGTGTGGTGCATTCTTATTATCAGTGTGTGTGGTGCATTCTTATTATCAGTGTGTGTGTGGTGCATTCTTATTATCAGTGTGTGTGTGGTGCATTCTTATTATCAGTGTGTGTGTGTGGTGCATTCTTATTATCAGTGTGTGTGTGGTGCATTCTTATTATCAGTGTGTGTGTGGTGCATTCTTATTATCAGTGTGTGTGTGTGGTGCATTCTTATTATCAGTGTGTGTGGTGCATTCTTATTATCAGTGTGTGTGGTGCATTCTTATTATCAGTGTGTGTGTGGTGCATTCTTATTATCAGTGTGTGTGTGTGGTGCATTCTTATTATCAGTGTGTGTGTGGTGCATTCTTATTATCAGTGTGTGTGCGGTGCATTCTTATTATCAGTGTGTGTGTGTGGTGCATTCTTATTATCAGTGTGTGTGTGCGGTGCATTCTTATTATCAGTGTGTGTGTGTGTGGTGCATTCTTATTATCAGTGTGTGTGTGGTGCATTCTTATTGTTAGTGTGTGTGGTGCATTCTTATTATCAGTGTGTGTGTGGTGCATTCTTATTATCAGTGTGTGTGGTGCATTCTTATTATCAGTGTGTGTGTGGTGCATTCTTATTATCAGTGTGTGTGTGGTGCATTCTTATTATCAGTGTGTGTGTGGTGCATTCTTATTATCAGTGTGTGTGGTGCATTCTTATTATCAGTGTGTGTGTGGTGCATTCTTATTATCAGTGTGTGTGTGGTGCATTCTTATTATCAGTGTGTGTGTGGTGCATTCTTATTATCAGTGTGTGTGTGGTGCATTCTTATTATCAGTGTGTGTGGTGCATTCTTATTATCAGTGTGTGTGTGGTGCATTCTTATTCTCAGTGTGTGTGTGGTGCATTCCTATTCTCAGTGTGTGTGGTGCATTCTTATTATCAGTGTGTGTGTGGTGCATTCTTATTCTCAGTGTGTGTGGTGCATTCTTATTATCAGTGTGTGTGTGGTGCATTCTTATTATCAGTGTGTGTGGTGCATTCTTATTATCAGTGTGTGTGTGGTGCATTCTTATTATCAGTGTGTGTGGTGCATTCTTATTATCAGTGTGTGTGGTGCATTCTTATTATCAGTGTGTGTGTGGTGCATTCTTATTCTCAGTGTGTGTGTGGTGCATTCTTATTCTCAGTGTGTGTGTGGTGCATTCTTATTATCAGTGTGTGTGGTGCATTCTTATTCTCAGTGTGTGTGTGGTGCATTCTTATTATCAGTGTGTGTGTGGTGCATTCTTATTATCAGTGTGTGTGTGGTGCATTCTTATTCTCAGTGTGTGTGCGGTGCATTCTTATTATCAGTGTGTGTGCGGTGCATTCTTATTATCAGTGTGTGTGTGGTGCATTCTTATTATCAGTGTGTGTGTGGTGCATTCTTATTCTCAGTGTGTGTGTGGTGCATTCTTATTCTCAGTGTGTGTGTGGTGCATTCTTATTATCAGTGTGTGTGTGGTGCATTCTTATTCTCAGTGTGTGTGTGGTGCATTCTTATTATCAGTGTGTGTGCGGTGCATTCTTATTATCAGTGTGTGTGTGTGGTGCATTCTTATTATCTTTGTGTGTGTGGTGCATTCTTATTATCAGTGTGTGTGGTGCATTCTTATTATCAGTGTGTGTGTGGTGCATTCTTATTATCAATGTGTGTGTGGTGCATTCTTATTATCAGTGTGTGTGTGCGGTGCATTCTTATTATCAGTGTGTGTGTGGTGCATTCTTATTATCAGTGTGTGTGTGGTGCATTCTTATTATCAGTGTGTGTGCGGTGCATTCTTATTATCAGTGTGTGTGTGCGGTGCATTCTTATTATCAGTGTGTGTGTGGTGCATTCTTATTATCAGTGTGTGTGTGGTGCATTCTTATTATCAGTGTGTGTGTGGTGCATTCTTATTTTCAGTGTGTGTGTGTGGTCCATTCTTATTATCAGTGTGTGTGGTGCATTCTTATTATCAGTGTGTGTGGTGCATTCTTATTATCAGTGTGTGTGTGGTGCATTCTTATTATCAGTGTGTGTGTGTGGTGCATTCTTATTATCAGTGTGTGTGTGGTGCATTCTTATTATCAGTGTGTGTGGTGCATTCTTATTATCAGTGTGTGTGTGGTGCATTCTTATTATCAGTGTGTGTGTGCGGTGCATTCTTATTATCAGTGTGTGTGTGGTGCATTCTTATTATCAGTGTGTGTGTGGTGCATTCTTATTATCAGTGTGTGTGTGGTGCATTCTTATTATCAGTGTGTGTGCGGTGCATTCTTATTATCAGTGTGTGTGTGCGGTGCATTCTTATTATCAGTGTGTGTGTGGTGCATTCTTATTATCAGTGTGTGTGTGGTGCATTCTTATTTTCAGTGTGTGTGTGTGGTCCATTCTTATTATCAGTGTGTGTGGTGCATTCTTATTATCAGTGTGTGTGGTGCATTCTTATTATCAGTGTGTGTGTGGTGCATTCTTATTATCAGTGTGTGTGTGTGGTGCATTCTTATTATCAGTGTGTGTGTGGTGCATTCTTATTATCAGTGTGTGTGTGGTGCATTCTTATTATCAGTGTGTGTGTGGTGCATTCTTATTATCAGTGTGTGTGGTGCATTCTTATTATCAGTGTGTGTGTGGTGCATTCTTATTATCAGTGTGTGTGTGTGTGTGGTGCATTCTTATTATCAGTGTGTGTGGTGCATTCTTATTATCAGTGTGTGTGTGTGGTGCATTCTTATTATCAGTGTGTGTGTGGTGCATTCTTATTATCAGTGTGTGTGTGGTGCATTCTTATTATCAGTGTGTGTGTGTGGTGCATTCTTATTATCAGTGTGTGTGGTGCATTCTTATTATCAGTGTGTGTGGTGCATTCTTATTATCAGTGTGTGTGTGGTGCATTCTTATTATCAGTGTGTGTGTGTGATGCATTCTTATTATCAGTGTGTGTGTGGTGCATTCTTATTATCAGTGTGTGTGCGGTGCATTCTTATTCTCAGTGTGTGTGTGTGGTGCATTCGTATTATCAGTGTGTGTGTGTGGTGCATTCTTATTATCAGTGTGTGTGTGTGGGGTGCATTCTTATTGTCAGTGTGTGTGTGTGGTGCATTCTTATTATCAGTGTGTGTGGTGCATTCTTATTATCAGTGTGTGTGTGGTGCATTCTTATTATCAGTGTGTGTGGTGCATTCTTATTATCAGTGTGTGTGTGGTGCATTCTTATTATCAGTGTGTGTGTGGTGCATTCTTATTATCAGTGTGTGTGTGGTGCATTCTTATTATCAGTGTGTGTGGTGCATTCTTATTATCAGTGTGTGTGTGGTGCATTCTTATTATCAGTGTGTGTGCGGTGCATTCTTATTATCAGTGTGTGTGTGGTGCATTCTTATTAGTGTGTGTGTGGTGCATTCTTATTATCAGTGTGTGTGGTGCATTCTTATTATCAGTGTGTGTGTGGTGCATTCTTATTCTCAGTGTGTGTGTGGTGCATTCCTATTCTCAGTGTGTGTGGTGCATTCTTATTATCAGTGTGTGTGTGGTGCATTCTTATTCTCAGTGTGTGTGGTGCATTCTTATTATCAGTGTGTGTGTGGTGCATTCTTATTATCAGTGTGTGTGGTGCATTCTTATTATCAGTGTGTGTGTGGTGCATTCTTATTCTCAGTGTGTGTGGTGCATTCTTATTATCAGTGTGTGTGGTGCATTCTTATTATCAGTGTGTGTGTGGTGCATTCTTATTCTCAGTGTGTGTGTGGTGCATTCTTATTATCAGTGTGTGTGTGGTGCATTCTTATTATCAGTGTGTGTGGTGCATTCTTATTCTCAGTGTGTGTGTGGTGCATTCTTATTATCAGTGTGTGTGTGGTGCATTCTTATTATCAGTGTGTGTGTGGTGCATTCTTATTCTCAGTGTGTGTGTGGTGCATTCTTATTATCAGTGTGTGTGTGGTGCATTCTTATTCTCAGTGTGTGTGTGGTGCATTCTTATTCTCAGTGTGTGTGTGGTGCATTCTTATTATCAGTGTGTGTGTGGTGCATTCTTATTATCAGTGTGTGTGGTGCATTCTTATTCTCAGTGTGTGTGTGGTGCATTCTTATTATCAGTGTGTGTGTGGTGCATTCTTATTATCAGTGTGTGTGTGGTGCATTCTTATTCTCAGTGTGTGTGTGGTGCATTCTTATTATCAGTGTGTGTGTGGTGCATTCTTATTCTCAGTGTGTGTGTGGTGCATTCTTATTCTCAGTGTGTGTGTGGTGCATTCTTATTATCAGTGTGTGTGTGGTGCATTCTTATTCTCAGTGTGTGTGTGGTGCATTCTTATTATCAGTGTGTGTGTGGTGTATTCTTATTATCAGTGTGTGTGTGGTGCATTCTTATTATCAGTGTGTGTGGTGCATTCTTATTCTCAGTGTGTGTGGTGCATTCTTATTCTCAGTGTGTGTGTGGGGCATTCTTATTCTCAGTGTGTGTGTGGTGCATTCTTATTCTCAGTGTGTGTGGTTCTTTGGCTCTTGCTCTTACAGTGAAATCCTTTGTTTCTCGTTTCTCCATAATTGTTTTCTGGTCGCCTCTGTTGCCATAGTGACTAAACATGGAGGCGTTTGACTGGCAGCGCTGACACGAGGCCAAAGAGACGCTGCATTTTGGGCTCTGACTATTTCCATGAGGAAGGAGTTTAGTTTTGACCCGTGGGTAAAGTGTTTTGGGAGAGATCGGAGCTTCTGCAGGTGATCCATGGTGTTGTGCTCAACCATCCAGGTTATTTTGGCAAAAGCACCAAGTGAATGATGCAAATGAGCCAAAGCAACTGAGAAGGATCTTTGACATTCTGATGGAAGCGACTCTTTCCACGGGAAAGGAATCTGGTTTTGAAGCTGGTGTGAACAGTTTTGGGAGAGATCTGAGCTTTTGCTCGTGAGCTGTAATGTTGTGCAGAAGTGTCACAGTGTTTGGCCAAAGCATCTGATCGTTTTAAGAATGTCATTTGTGTTTGAAGAAATGAGCCAAACCAACGGAGAAAAACTGAAACACTTACACTTTCTGAGTCCTGGTGTTAACCACTGAGCTCCAGCAGGCTTCAGTCTGAAACACACGACATGAGTCTGAAACATGAGTCTGAAACACACGACAAGAGTCTGAAACACACGACATGAGTCTGAAACACACGACATGAGTCTGAAACACACGACATGAGTCTGAAACACATGAGTCCGAAACACACGACATGAGTCTGAAACACACGACATGAGTCTGAAACATGAGTCTGAAACACACGACATGAGTCTGAAACATGAGTCTGAAACACACGACATGAGTCTGAAACACACGACATGAGTCTGAAACACACGACATGAGTCTGAAACACACGACATGAGTCTGAAACACACGACATGAGTCTGAAACACACGACATGAGTCTGAAACATGAGTCTGAATCGTGAGTCTGAAACGTGAGTCTGAATCGTGAGTCTGAATCGTGAGTCTGAAACGTGAGTCTGAATCGTGAGTCTGAAAGGTGAGTCTGACCCCAGACCCCCAGACCCCACACTGTTTCCTGTGGGGTCCCCCAGGGCTCCGTGCTCGGCCCAACCCTCTTCACCATTTACATGCTTCCCCTCAGTCGTGTCGTCAGCAAGCATGGAATAAATTTCCACTGCTATGCTGACGACACACAACTCTCCCTCACCATCTCTCCTTCTCGTACCCCCTCTGCCACAGTCTCCCGTCTCAGCTCCTGCCTGGAGGAGATAGAGGTGTGGTTGAGTCAAAATTTCCTGCAGCTAAATGGCTCCAAAACAGAAGCCATCCAAACTGGTACCTTTCATCAACTCCGCTCCTCTCCAATCACTTCTGTTTCATTTTTCGGACACACCATTCCCCTCTCTCCCTCTGTAACAAACCTGGGGGTCAAATTTGACCCCCACCTCTCCTTTGACAATCATGTCACCTCCATCTGCAAATCTGCCTTCTTTCACCTCCGTAACATCTCCAAACTTCGCTCTTCTCTCTCCCTCCCTGCTGCGGAAAAGCTCATCCAGGCCTTTGTCTCCTCCAGGCTGGACTACTGTAACGCACTCCTCATCGGGATCCCTGGCAGGAGCATCCAAAAGCTCCAGTATGTCCAGAACAGCGCTGCCAGGGTCCTGATGAGGGTGCGGAAACACGAGCACATCACCCCCATTCTTCACTCCCTGCACTGGCTCCCCATCCACTTCTGTATTCAATACAAAGTCCTCTTGCACACCCATCACTGTCTCCACGGTGCGGCCCCCACTTACCTCACTGAACTGCTCACACCTCACACCTCCACTAAGACCCGGTCAGGCCAACAGCACCGTGTGGTCCTGCCCAGGACACGGCTCAAGACCATGGGCGACAGGGCCTTCTCAGTGGCTGCTCCCCGTCTGTGGAACGCCCTCCCAGACCACCTCAGGGCTCCACAGACGGTGGATGCTTTTAAAAAAGGACTAAAGACCTACTTTTTTACCCTGGCCTACAGCTAATACCCGCTATTGTTTTATTGCTTTTAAATTGATTTTAAATTGTCTTCTGTTTTTAAAATCTTTTTTTGCACTGTAGCACTTTGAGATTTGTTTGTCAAATGTAAAGTGCATTATAAATAAAATGTATTATTATTATTTTATTATTTGTCTGAATCGTGAGTCTGAAACGTGAGTCTGAATCGTGAGTCTGAAACATGAGTCTGAAACGTGAGTCTGAAACGTGAGTCTGAAACGTGAGTCTGAAACATGAGTCTGAAACATGAGTCTGAAACGTGAGTCTGAAACACGTGTCTGTCACACTGTGTGATTACAGCTGCACTTTAAACACACTCAGATCATTTCACACAAAAGGGGTTTGGGTCCTGAGACCGAACGGAGCTGAAACAAAAGAGCCTGAAGTCGTAACGTCCCGAGGTGTGACTCCTGAAACATCAGCGTGAGAAACAGGAGCAGAAGAATATAGAATAAAAAGAGCTCAGCCTAAATGTGCAGGTTTGTGAGTTAAACATGTGAGAATGAAACAAAAGCCAAGTCCAGGAGTGTTTGTGATGAGGAAACGACATGAGAACAGGTCAGAAAATGGTGTCATTTGGCCCTTTAATGCAGCTCACAGCTCTAAGGTTTTCTATTGATCTGTGTGACTATGTGGAGCTGAGCCTGAGAATGATGAATACACCACATTCACACTCAGCATCAGGCACTGGCTCATACAGCACATGGGGCATGAAGGCCTTTTGGTGCTGAATGGACAGTTCTCATGTTTGTGATGAGAGGAAAAGACACTTTAAGTCACTTGGATTCTTAGTAAAATCCTGTTTTCCTGTTTGCTGAAAGTGTCTTTGTGTCCACAGTAAAGTGGTCCATACCTGAGAGTGTCCAGTGTGCAGTGGGGCTCCTCCTGTAGAGCACACAGGAGCTTTACTCCTGTGTCTCCTGGATGGTTGTAGCTGAGGTCCAGTTCTATCAGATGGGAGGGGTTGGACCTCAGAGCTGAGGCCAGAGAAGCACAGCCTTCCTCTGAGAGCAGACACCCTGACAGTCTGAGGACACAGATTATTGGAATCAGGAACATTCATGAGGAACATTCAACCCAAATGAGACAAACAACAAGTCCCAGATCTTTATGGGACTTTATCAAATGTTCTTTTCCAATGCAAATACCAACAGGTTCTGGAATAATAGTGAAGAATATGAACCCCTCTGACCTGAGCTGTTCCAGTTTACACTGAGGACTCTTCAGTCCAACACACAACATCTTCAGCCCTGAGTCCTTCAGGTGGTTGTGACTGAGGTCCAGGACTGTCAGACTAGAGGACTGGGAGCTGAGGACTGAGGACAGAGCTTCACAGCTTCTCTCTGACAGGTCACAGCCGCTCAGTCTGGAGGAGGAGACAGGAGCTCATGAGAGAAGAACTCAGAACACAACTGACAAGTTCAGATACGTCCTTTCACTGCCAATCTCCACAACTGATCTGAAAAGAAACTAATCTGCAGTATTTATGACATCAAAAACATGATTTGTTTCCTGGCTGTTGTAGTGACACTTTTTAATGATGCACAGTTAGTTCTTCATTTCATGTTTTATACAAATGATCAACAAAGAGCCGGAATATTAGGAAATAAACTTTTTTAGTGTGACATAAACCTGGGTTCGTCTGGACTGTCTTCAAACAGGAATAAAACAAAATATTAGGGTAAAAAATGTCTGTATAATTCTGACCTGAGCTGTTCCAGTTTACACTGAGGACTCTTCAGTCCAACACACAACATCTTCAGCCCTGAGTCCTTCAGGTGGTTGTGACTGAGGTCCAGGACTGTCAGACTAGAGGACTGGGAGCTGAGGACTGAGGACAGAGCTTCACAGCTTCTCTCTGACAGGTCACAGCCGCTCAGTCTGGAGACAGAAAACATAGTTTATGCAGAAGTTGAACCAAACCGTCCTCTGTTAAACAAAGGTCACTCACAGAGCTTTGTTGGAGGCCTTGACCACTGGCAGCAGCCTCAGGAGAACCTCCTCTGAAGGACAGTATTTATTCAGCTCAAAAAGCTCCAGATCTTCTTCTGATGACAGTAAGATGAAGGCCAGAGCTGACCACTCAGCAGGAGACAGTCCATCTTCAGACAGCTCTTCTAAACTCAGGACCTGTTGGACCTCCTCCACCAGAGAACAATCATTCAGTTCATTCAGACAGTGGAGCAGGTTGATGCTCCTCTCTGCAGACACATCCTCACTCAGCTTCTTCTTGATGTACTCAGCTGTTTTCTGATTGGTCTGGGAGCTACTTCCTGTCTGTGTCAGCAGACCTTGTAGAAGGCTCTGATTGGTTGACAGTGAAAGACCCAGGAGAAAGCGGAGGAGCAGGTCCAGGTGTCCGTTTGGACTCTGTAAGGCCTGGTCCACAGCAGAGCGGTAGAAGGACTCAGGGTCTGGTGTCATGGAGGTTTCTTTTGCCAAACTGCGTTTTCTTTTACGTTTTAAGCCAGACTTCATGTCAGAGGACTGTGGTGGGTTCAGCAGGTTGACCCCAGTGTGGATGAAGGTCTGATGGACGTGAAGAGCAGCCAGAAACTCCTGCACACTCAGATGGATGAAGCAGTAGACCTTGTCCTGGTACAGGCCTGGCTCCTCTCTAAAGACCTGTGTGAACACTCCGGAGTAAACTGAGGCCGCTGCAGCGTCCAGCCCACACTCGCTCAGGTCACTCTCGTAGAAGATCAGGTTTCCTTTCTGCAGCTGCTCAAAGGCCACTTTTCCCAGAGACTCCACCATCTTCCTGGTCTCTGGACTCCAGTGTGGGTCTGTCTCAGATCCTTCTTCATACTTGATGTTCTGGACTTTGGCCTGAACCACCAGGAAGTGGATGTACATCTGAGTCAGGGTCTTGGGCAGCTCTCCTCTCGCTCTGCTTCTCAACATGTGCTCCAGGACTGCGGCAGCGATCCAGCAGAAGATCGGCAGGTAGCACATGATGTGGAGGCTTCTGGACGTCTTGATGTGGGAGATGATTGTGTCGGCCTGGTCTGTGAACCTCTTCCTGAAGTACTGCTCCTTCTGCGGGTCGGCGAACCCTCTGACCTCTGTCACCATGGAGACGCACTCAGCAGGGATCTGATTGGCCGCGGCGGGTCGTGTGGTTATCCAGAGGCGAGCGGAGGGAAGCAGCCTCCCCCTGATGAGGTTCACCAGCAGCACGTGCACTGAGGCCGACTCTGTGGGGTCGCTCAGGACCTCGGTTTTGGTGAAGTCCAGAGGAGGTCTGCACTCGTCCAGACCGTCAAAGATGAAGAGCACCTGGAGGTGTTCAAAGCTGCAGAGATCTGCTCGTGTTTGACTAAAGAAGTGACGAACAAGTGTCACCAAGCTGAAGCTTGTGTCCTTCAGCACATTGAGCGCTCTGAAAGTGAACGGGAACAGCAGCTGTATGTCCTGGTTGGCTTCACCTTTAGCCCAGTCCAGACTGAACTTCTGAGTGAGCACTGTTTTCCCGATGCCAGCCACTCCCTTTGTCAGCACTGTTCTGATGGCTCCATGTGTGTGAGCTGGGCCTTTAAACATGTCTTCACATGTGATGGCCGTCTCTGCTGGGCCTGGAGTCCTGGAGGCTGTTTCCATGTGTCTGACCTCATGTTCCTGGTTGACCTCTGAAGACCCTCACTCTGTGATGTAGAGCTCTGTGTAGATCTCATTCAGAAGGGTGGAGTTTCCTGCTTTAGCGATGCCCTCAAACACACACTCAAACTTCTGCTGCAGGTCAGACTTCAGGTTACGCTGACAAACTCCAGAAGAACTCCCTGAATGAAGACACAGACACAGACCTGAGTCTCAGAGAAGATAAAATGACTGTGAGCAGCTTGTTAAATGTGTTAAATGGTCCTACTGCTCCACAGACGCTCAGCCAGCTCCTTCTGCTTCATCCTCCTCAGGAAGTTCAGTGTGATCTTCAGAACAGCCTCACTGCAGCTCCTCTGCTCTTCATCCTCATCCTCCACAGGATCTAAGCCTTCTGGGTCATCTGTACTCAGAACCTTGTGGAGCTTCTTCAGCTCCTTCTGGACCAAAGTGAAGATGTCCTCCTCCAGAAGCTGAACAGACACATTATAAACAGCACAAATGCACTCAGTGTCAGATCTGTGTGGAACAAGCTCTCGTTCATCTGAACATTTCCAAACTTTAGTGAATGACAGACCTTAAATATGGAGTCCAGCTGTGTCTGATGGTGCTGACCACTGGAGACCTGAGGACCCGGCTGCTCCCCTCTGCCACAGAGACACATTAAACACTCAGGTTCATTTCAACTCTTTTATTCGACACTGGAGGAAACTCACGGCTCTGTGGTAAAACTAATGTAACGTCCCATAGACCAGTCACTCCTGAGGGACTCACAGCTGGGACCAGGTTCAGACGTCCGAGGACGTTTCTGGTGGATCCTGAGACACAGAAGAAAACACACTTCAGTCACAGTAAAACACACGGGGCTGTTCTGACTCAGACACTTCAGGAGGTTCTACAAAGTGTTCACGAGGCCTTCACCCCAGACGCTTCAGGGCGATGGTTCGAACAGAGAAAATACATTTCATGTTCTCCAAAGTGTTTAGACAGAAGAGAAAATACTCACACCTTTTTATTTGACACCTCAAACGTTTCCATGTTCAGGTAGACGTCCCAAAGTGACACTGAATATAATGGATGCTTAAACAATCCACTCTTAAAATCCATCAGTGTCTTTGAGGACGAGACAGAATTTTCCCCACAGGGTCCACGAGAACGAAACCATTTTAAAGTCATTTAATCGGATCAATGCATCATTTTTATTTTTTATTTCTATAGTGTTGTGAATGGGTTTTATGGGTTTTATTTTTTCTCTCACTTTAAACTAAGTTAAGGATGAAGAAGCCTAAATATCTCTTCATGTGTTCAAACCGTGTTTAAGTTTGCTCATATTATTTCACAATAATGTGACCAAAAGACAAGACGTCCTGAAGCGACACATGTGCACCTGGTGTTTCTGCTCCTCACATTTCTTTAGTTCATGGAAACAGTCTCATCTAATCATTGGCTCAGACTTACTGTGGACCAGGCTCCTTCTTCTGCTTTCTCCTCTGTTCACTGCCCAGTCGTCTGCTCCTCCGTGGACCAGGATCCTTTTTAAAATTAATCAATCGTCCAATCGAGTGTTCACTTCCCAGCGCCGCCCTGCTGGTGGTGGGAGGCTCTGCGTCCTCTCTGTGCTCGCTCTGATCCATGCTCAGTCCAGAGTCCTACAGAATGACATCACAGTGTTTAGCCCCGCCCACTGCCCACATGGTTCAGATTCAGATTCAAGTATTTATTGTCATTGTCACAGAAGAACAACGAAATTGCGTTTGGAGCCTCCAAACTTCACAATAGTTAAGTGCAAACCCATAAATAATAATAAATCCCCCTTAACCCAGTGCAAACACTGACCCAGTGTGACCTCAGTACAACAGGAGACAGTTCTTATAGCAGCAGCATGAGAGCAGGTCAAGTACGAGCACAGGGACATTCAGACACCTGAGAATCATGACAAAGTGCAACAGTGCAGCCAGTTCAGTGTTATTATATGTAATGGGATATGGTGATTCTCTATGGAGAGAGGGGGGCAAAGGAGAGAGAGAATAGTGACATAATGCAACAGTGCAAACCAGTTCAATGCTGTTTAAAAGTTGGATGTGGTTATTGTCCGTGAGAGGGGGGCAGAGAGGGGAGAGGGGCAGAGTTCAGGAGCCTTACAGCCTGTGGATACAGACTGTTGGCCAGTCTGGATGTTCTGGCCTGTATGGACCTGTACCTTCTCCCTGAGGGCAGCAGGTGGAAAAGGTGGTGCGCAGGGTGGTGTTGGTCCTGCAGGATGTTGTGCACTCTTCTCAGGCAGCGAGTGGAGTAGATGGTGCTGATTTCTGGCAGAGTTGTTCCAGTGATTTTACCGGCTGCTTTCACCACCTGCTGGAGTGTCTGCTGGTCCGCCTTAGTGCAGCTGGAGAACCACACTAAAAATCCATACGTCAGAACACTGCTGATGACACAGTTGGAAAGGTTCAACATCAGAGGTCTGGGAATGTGGGCACTCCTCAGTTTCCTCAGGTAGTAAAGGCGCTGTTGGGCCTCCCGTACGGCTGAGGTGATGTGATTGCCCCAGGACAGGTCCTCAGTCACAGTTACCCCCAGGAGTTTAAAGCTGCTCACCCTCTCCACCGCCTCATTGCCAATGAGGAGAGGTAGATGGTTGTTGTGACCTTTTCTGTGGAAATCCACAACAATCTCCTTGGTCTTTTTAGTGTTTCAAACCAAGTTATTGTGGTGGCACCATGACTCTAGATGTTGCACCTCCCTCCTGTAGTTAGTCTCATCGTTGTTGGATATGAGACCGAGCACTGTGGTGTCATCGGCAAACTTAACGATGAGATTGGACGCGGAGGAGCCAAGGCAGTCATGGGTGAAGAGAGTGTATAGCAGAGGGCTCAGAACACACCCTTGGGGGACCCCGGTGTTGACAACAAGGGTGGAGGAGGTGTTCTTGCCCACTCTGACACTCTGTGTACGGTTAGTGAGAAAGTCCACAGTCCAGTTGCACAGAGAGGAGTGGAGTCCCAGTTGGTGGAGTTTGGACCGGAGTTTGTATGGCCGGATGGTGTTAAAAGCCGAACTGTAGTCTCCAAAGAGGAGCCGTGCATAGGTGTTCTTGTGCTCCACGTGCTCCAGTAGTGTGTGCAGCACCGCACACGGCGTCCTCAGTTGACCGGTTCTCTCTATATGCAAACTGGTGTGAATCCAGGGATGGTGGTAAAGCGGCTTTGATGTGTTTTATGACCAGTCTCTCCAGGCATTTGGCGGGGATTCATCTCATGGAGTTTTGTCAAGTGCCTCATAAAGAGACGTTCAAACCCAAATGTAAAGGAGGAGACGCCAAAAGAGCCAAACATGGGAGAAAATAGAACTGGACCATGAACTTGGTCTGGACAATGGGCTCTGTTCACGTGACGTCACAAACCAGGAAGAGAAACAGGAAATACTGTGGAGGCCCAAAATGCTTCACTCACTTCTGCAGAATATTCATTGGATTTGTTTAGAAAAAGCCGTAAATCTCATTGTTCTGACGCGGCTCAGACTGGGAAGAGTTTCTGTTCTGACTAAGCAATGAAAAAGTGAGGCTGCCCAACACAAAATGTGAGTAAAAACAGCTCTGAAATAAAAGCACTGCAGCTTTAGTCCCTGCATGAGGCCAAATGATAAAATCACTTTATTGTGTCATTCCAAATGAGCTTAAAGTGTGGGCTCAGAGTGGACCAAAGGGCCGTATGTGGCCCCGGAGCTCAGAGTGGACCAAAGGGCCGTATGTGGCCCCGGAGCCGGACTATGCCCAGGTCTGGTGTAAGGACTAAAGTCGTCCTCTTTGTGCAGGTCACAGGTGCAGATCCAGAAGTCCTGTGCCCTGGTTTGTTCATCAGAGCTCCAGAATGTGCTTTAGGCGGAGGCTGTGCAGAGACATGACCCACCTGCACCCGCTTTACCTCTTCTCTTTGAGTTCTCCACCCGCCTGAACCCCACGGGGCCACAGGGCCACCCGCACAGCACTACTGACCACACCTAAAGACGCCACATTATGAGGCAGCAAAAACAGGCTTCAGTGTGGACGCAAAAGACACACAAATGTAGATGGAGCAGAAAAGATGTTCAACTGTGACGACACAGAACAACAGGAGATTCACAGCACAAGAATCTGTGAAAGAACTGAGGAAATATCTCAAGTTCTGATGAGACGAACGACACAAACAGGCTGAAAACAGAAGAAACCAGGTCTGAACCAGGTCTGAACCAGGTCTGAACCAGGACTGAACCAGGTCTGAACCAGGTCTGAACCAGGTCTGAACCAGGACTGAACCAGGTCTGAACCAGGTCTGAACCAGGTCTGAACCAGGTCTGAACCAGGACTGAACCAGGTCTGAACCAGGTCTGAACCAGGTCTGAACCAGGACTGAACCAGGACTGAACCAGGTCTGAACCAGGTCTGAACCAGGACTGAACCAGGTCTGAACCAGGTCTGAACCAGGTCTGAACCAGGTCTGAACCAGGACTGAACCAGGTCTGAACCAGGTCTGAACCAGGTCTGAACCAGGACTGAACCAGGTCTGAACCAGGTCTGAACCAGGTCTGAACCAGGACTGAACCAGGTCTGAACCAGGTCTGAACCAGGACTGAACCAGGTCTGAACCAGGTCTGAACCAGGTCTGAACCAGGTCTGAACCAGGACTGAACCAGGTCTGAACCAGGTCTGAACCAGGTCTGAACCAGGACTGAACCAGGTCTGAACCAGGTCTGAACCAGGTCTGAACCAGGACTGAACCAGGTCTGAACCAGGTCTGAACCAGGACTGAACCAGGTCTGAACCAGGTCTGAACCAGGTCTGAACCAGGTCTGAACCAGGACTGAACCAGGTCTGAACCAGGACTGAACCAGGTCTGAACCAGGTCTGAACCAGGTCTAAACCAGGTCTGAACCAGGTCTGAACCAGGTCTGAACCAGGACTGAACCAGGTCTAAACCAGGACTGAACCAGGTCTGAACCAGGTCTGAACCCTGGTCTAACCCAGGACTAAATCAGGACTAACCCAGGACTAACCCAGGACTAACCCTGGTCTAACCCAGGACTAACCCAGGACTAAATCAGCAATAACCCAGGACTAACCCAGGACTAACTCAGGACTAAACCAGGACTAAACCAGGACTAACCCAGGACTAACCCAGGACTAAACCAGGACTAACCCAGGACTAACCCAGGACTAAACCAGGACTAACCCAGGACTAACCCAGGACTAAACCAGGACTAAACCAGGACTAAATCAGGACTAAATCAGGACTAAACCAGGACTAACCCAGGACTAAACCAGGACTAAACCAGGACTAACCCAGGACTAAATCAGGACTAAATCAGGACTAACCCAGGACTAACCCAGGACTAACCCAGGACTAACCCAGGACTAAATCAGGACTAACCCAGGACTAACCCAGGACTAAACCAGGACTAAACCAGGACTAAATCAGGACTAAATCAGGACTAAACCAGGACTAACCCAGGACTAAATCAGGACTAACCCAGGACTAACCCAGGACTAAACCAGGACTAAACCAGGACTAACCTAGGACTAACCCAGGACTAAACCAGGTCTAAATCAGGACTAAATCAGGAGTAACCCAGGACTAACCCAGGACTAAATCAGGACTAACCCTGGTCTAACCCAGGACTAACCCAGGACTAACCCAGGACTAACCCAGGACTCACCCCGTGTTGCAGAGGGTCAAACTGAGCCCTGAGAGGATCCAAAGGAAGTGTCCCAGAGAAAAGTGCGTCTGAAGGAAGAGGCTTGTTTGCGTGTTCTTCCTGGAGCCACTCAGAGCTGCTCCTCTATTGGCTGCAGTCCAGGTGGGCGGGGCTTCGTACACCTGAACTGACATCACTGCTGCTGCGATTCTGCGACGCACAAACATTTCAAAGAAATGGACTTTTGAACTGCTCTTATCAGAAGAGCTTAGAATATGCACGATCCTGATAGAAACGCCTAGAAATCAAACAAACTTTACTTTGACACATGAAGAGTGGCACATACACACACATGTGAACGGAGGACGAATCCAGACCGAGACCTGTCCGAGACCACAGGCTCCCGAGACCAGGACAAGACCGAGACTTTTAAATATAATGCCATCAGGCCAGGCCGAGAGCCCATATAATCGCCCATATAATCGCCGATATAATCGCCCATATAATCGCCGATATAATCGCCGATATAATCCCCGATATAATCGCCGATATTTCTTCAAAATAAAACATTTGCTGGTTTGTTGTACAAGTTTAATAATCCTGTAAAACTTTCACCTTTTTCCAGAAAGTTTTATGAGTAAGAATCAGGTGCAAAGTTTTATTTTTATCACATTGAACTTTAACCAGAACATAATTAAATACTGAGAAAATATGTGTGTGACCTGAGTGTAGTCACACACCAGACTATACACACACACTATACACACACACTATACACACACACACTATACACACACACTATACACACACTATACACACACACTATACACACACACTATACACACACACTATACACACACCAGACTATACACACACACTATACACACACACACTATACACACACACTATACACACACTATACACACACACACACACTATACACACACACTATACACACACTATACACACACACTATACACACACACACACACTATACACACACACACTATACACACACACTATACACACACACACTATACACACACTATACACACACACACACACACTATACACACACACTATACACACACACTATACACACACACTATACACACACACACTATACACACACACTATACACACACACACACACTATACACACACACACTATACACACACACTATACACACACACACACACACTATACACACACACACTATACACACACACACTATACACACACACACTATACACACACTATACACACACTATACACACACACTATACACACACACTATACACACACTATACACACACTATACACACACACTATACACACACACACACTATACACACACTATACACACACACTATACACACACACACTATACACACACACACTATACACACACACTATACACACACACTATACACACACTATACACACACTATACACACACTATACACACACACACTATACACACACACACTATACACACACTATACACACACTATACACACACTATACACACACACATACACACACACTATACACACACACATACACACACTATACACACACACTATACACACTATACACACACACACTATACACACACACACTATACACACACACACACTATACACACACACACACACACTATACACACACACACACTATACACACACACTATACACACACTATACACACACTATACACACACACACTATACACACACACTATACACACACTATACACACACACTATACACACACACTATACACACACACTATACACACACTACACACACACTATACACACACACTACACACACACACACTATACACACACACACTATACACACACACTATACACACACACACACACACACTATACACACACTATACACACACACTATACACACACACTATACACACACACACACACAGTATACACACACACACACACACACACACTATACACACACTATACACACACACACTATACACACACACACACATACACATACTATACACACACACACACACATACTATACACACACACTATACACACATACACACACACTATACACACACACACTACACACACACACTATACACACACACTATACACACACACACACACTA
>CM068353.1:1600947-1835947 GCA_034769755.1 Odontamblyopus lacepedii
TCCTGTCAAAGCCCTGAGTAAAAGTGGCGTGGTTAATTAAACTCAGTCACCCCTGTCCTACAAAACCTCCAGTCGCTCCGTCCCCTCAGCGCCTACAGTTCAAACTTCTCCTCATCACCTTCAGAGCCGTCCATAAACCGGCCCGGCCGACCTCGCGGTCCTGCTCCACCGCCACACCCCGTCCCGCTCTCTCCGCTCCTCCCATGCAAACCTCCTGTCCCCCCCCCCCTGCAGGACCAAGCTCCTTTGCTATCGCTGCCCCCACCCTCTGGATCACTCCACCTCAACACCTCCGAGACTGCACAGACCTGCAAGACCCATCTGTTCAGAGCCGCTTACAATGTTTAAATGTGCTATTTTTTATTCCTTTTTGTTTTGTTTGGACTGTTTTATGGACTTCTTGTATTGTATTGCTCTGTGAAGCATCTTTGAATGTCATGAAAAGCACTACAGAAATAAAATGTATTATTTATTTATTTATTTTGACCTTTATTTAACCAGGAAATATCCCATTGAGATCAAGAACCTCTTTTTCAAGGGAGAAGTGGCCAAGAGGCAGCAGCAAACACCAAACACAGTCACACATTTCCACAGATGAGACAGAAAAGTTTAAAGACATCAGGAAAAACAAGTGCAGATGGTGGAATTGGTCTCAAACGCTCTCAGTTTGGATTTAAAAGTGCTGAAGGAAATTAAAGCAGTTAGTTTCCAGTCTTTCTGTAGCCTGCAAAAGGTGCAGAGGAAACAAATGCCTTTTTACCCAATTACAAACTCACTTTACAAGTTAAGACCAGAATGAGTGTTTTTCTTGTCTAGGGAATAGGTTAAAAGTTTTCTTCTTTGTTTGTCTTAGGATGAGCTCACCGACTCGTTTGTGGTGTGGGCTAAATACAGCTCATTCTAATGAGGAGGTAATTACTGTCATGCTTTGTTCATAAACGCTCATAAATTCAAATGGCAACATGAAAACACAATAATGATGTGCAGCGTGTCCGTGCGTGACCCCAGTGCACTGTGGTAAGTGGGGTCTTATGGCTGTAACAGTGATGGTCCTTCTGATGCCGCTCTGGGAGGATCTGAACAAATGACCACAAAAGTATCTGACAGATCTGAAGGCTCCAGAGGATTGGTTGGTGTGACTGATGTACAGATCTCAGCTCGTAAGTGTTCTGCTTTTGTGTGTTGTACTTTTCAGCAGCCTCACTTCTGTGACTGAAGCTGTTCGGCCCCTGTTTGGCACTGTGGCCATGGATACTTGCTAGTAGCTTTTCCAGTTCCGATACCGATATCAATACTCTGGATCCCGCTCACAGTCAAAATGCCGGTTTCTCTCGCCGTTTTTGAGCTATAAAACCAGCTGTAATTGAATAAATGTGAGCTTTAATGTCATACTGCGGAACATTCCAGGCAGAGCGACGACTCCACAGAAACATGAAGCGGAAAAGTTACACAATGCACCTTTAAAGTGTTCATCCCGTTTGAAACAGTGCTGTAGTCTCATTCTGCACAGACAATATTTCTATAACAAAGCCCGACCAATAGGAAGAGTGGGGAGGGAATCAGGTTTAATTTTCTGAAATGTCGCCTGTAAATCAGAGGTTGGACCCACAGACTGTGTGAAGAAGAGGGATAAGGGAGTGTGAAGTCACCCATAACGTTCAGCTCCACTCGAATTCGCTGTTACAGGAGCCAATTTGGAGCCGAGTTCCGTATTAGGAACAGGGTTAACGGGCAAAATAGAGGAAAAACAGCAGAATTATGAAGAGCGGGTTATTAATAAGAATATTTTAAGACAATATTCCAATGTAAATCAATGAGAGCCAGAGTCACACTTCCTGTTTGGAACGGGGCCGTTATGTAGCTGTGTCCATTTATATATACAGTCGACTGTTGAAACTCAGGAATCATGAGTAAGGGCTAAAAATTCCCAAAGTATTTACTTATTTCTACTGTTTTTGTGAAGGGAGCTTATGTCCATTATCTCAGGCAAAAGTTTAAACACACCCTCTCATTCATTTTTATTTCTATTTCCTACATTTTATACACAGAACCAAATATTTGAGATAAGATATACAACAATAAAGAAATAAAAAGATCACGTGTGTCCTGATTGGTGTTTACACTGTCAGTATCACACTTTTTTTTACTGCTTTCTACATTTTAAATACAGGAGGCTTCAAATATATGAAGCCAGATATATATAATTATGTAGTAAAGAAAAAACTTAAATAACACTACTAAAAAAATAGCACTAATCATAGTATTAATGACAGTGTGTCCAAAGTTTTGACTGGTGCTACACACATATCACAAAATTAACATTTCACAGAACGAGTGCTGTGACACCATCTGAATTTCAGCTCTCTCCCTCTCTTTTTTCTCTCTTTTTTGTATTGTCCTTTCTTTTTAATCAGTCCTCCCCAATGTCCATTAACACACTGGCATTTCAGCCCATGAAAATGTTGAATTACAACATTTTCCACTTTGTTTCCCAAAATGGCGCCCCCTGTGTTCCAGACAACACCACGAAGCAATCACTTTTCATCCGTTTGTTTTCTTTATTTTGTTATAAAAATGAAAGTAAAGTTCAGTGTTTTGAGTGTGACAGAGTTTAGGTTTAAAAGTCAGAAAACATTAAACACTCCAGGGTCTGGTTCAGATCAAAAGTCAGAGTCACAGATCTTTAAAAATGTAGATTTATTCTTTCATCCGGAGCTGGTTTTCCATTTGTAAGAAGTTAGGGGAGTAAACAACACACAAAAAAGAAAGAATAGATAACTCCATCTTCAGATCAAGCTCTGCAGTGATTCACCAATTCCCTTTGAAAACTGAACTGTCGAAGATCCTCGTGTAATTTCCAATTTACTGGTAGGAAACAATTATCAGAAGTAATTCAAAGTGCTTTACAGAACAAGAAAGGCCCATTCAAATCACAATACAAACTGAAACAGAAATTAAAATGATCAATAGTTAATTAAAGGGTCCATATTACATTATTTTCTGATCCATGTTATAATGTTTCCTCATCAAAAACATGACTGGAGTTTTGTTTTGTTTCATTCACACATGTCATGGGGTAATACAGGAAGTGCTCCACTGCGCTTTTGCCCGTCTTTATTGTACTCAAGGTAAAAGGTAGTTTATCAGAATCAGAATCAGAATCAGAATCAGAATCACTTTTATTCATCCCCGAGGGGAAATTTTCTTTGTTACAGATGCAACCGACCAAGAGCCTGTAGATCGAAAACAAGTTAGCAAGGAGCAGTTTTCTATATGGGACAGTATCCTGCAGTACTGCAGACGACCATGTGGTGGAGCAGTTTTCTATATGGGACAGTATCCTGCAGTACTGCAGACGACCATGTGGTGGAGCAGTTTACTATATGGGACAGTATCCTGCAGTACTGCAGACGACCATGTGGTGGAGCAGTTTTCTATATGGGACAGTATCCTGCAGTACTGCAGACGACCATGTGGTGGAGCAGTTTTCTATATGGGACAGTATCCTGCAGTACTGCAGACGACCATGTGGTGGAGCAGTTTTCTATATGGGACAGTATCCTGCAGTACTGCAGACGACCATGTGGTGGAGCAGTTTTCTATATGGGACAGTATCCTGCAGTACTGCAGACGACCATGTGGTGGAGCAGTTTTCTATATGGGACAGTATCCTGCAGTACTGGCAGACGACCATGTGGTGGAGCAGTTTTCTATATGGGACAGTATCCTGCAGTACTGCAGACGACCATGTGGTGGAGCAGTTTTCTATATGGGACAGTGTCCTGCAGTACTGCAGACGACCATGTGGTGGAGCAGTTTTCTATATGGGACAGTATCCTGCAGTACTGCAGACGACCATGTGGTGGAGCAGTTTTCTATATGGGGACAGTATCCTGCAGTACTGCAGACTACAATGTGTTTGAGCAGTTTTCTATATGGGACTGTATCCTGCAGTACTGCAGACGACCATGTGGTGGAGCAGTTTTCTATATGGGACAGTATCCTGCAGTACTGCAGACGACCATGTGGTGGAGCAGTTTTCTATATGGGACAGTATCCTGCAGTACTGGCAGACGACCATGTGGTGGAGCAGTTTTCTATATGGGACAGTATCCTGCAGTACTGCAGACGACCATGTGGTGGAGCAGTTTTCTATATGGGACAGTGTCCTGCAGTACTGCAGACGACCATGTGGTGGAGCAGTTTTCTATATGGGACAGTATCCTGCAGTACTGCAGACGACCATGTGGTGGAGCAGTTTTCTATATGGGACAGTATCCTGCAGTACTGCAGACTCCACCATGTGGTGGAGCAGTTTTCTATATGGGACAGTATCCTGCAGTACTGCAGACTCCACCATGTGGTGGAGCAGTTTTCTATATGGGACAGTGTCCTGCAGTACTGCAGACGACCATGTGGTGGAGCAGTTTTCTATATGGGACAGTATCCTGCAGTACTGCAGACGACCATGTGGTGGAGCAGTTTTCTATATGGGACAGTGTCCTGCAGTACTGCAGACGACCATGTGGTGGAGCAGTTTTCTATATGGGACAGTATCCTGCAGTACTGCAGACGACCATGTGGTGGAGCAGTTTTCTATATGGGACAGTATCCTGCAGTACTGCAGACGACCATGTGGTGGAGCAGTTTTCTATATGGGACAGTATCCTGCAGTACTGCAGACGACCATGTGGTGGAGCAGTTTTCTATATGGGACAGTGTCCTGCAGTACTGCAGACGACCATGTGGTGGAGCAGTTTTCTATATGGGACAGTATCCTGCAGTACTGCAGAGTCCCATGTGGTGGAGCAGTTTTCTATATGGGACAGTGTCCTGCAGTACTGCAGACGACCATGTGGTGGAGCAGTTTTCTATATGGGACAGTATCCTGCAGTACTGCAGACGACCATGTGGTGGAGCAGTTTTCTATATGGGACAGTATCCTGCAGTACTGCAGACGACCATGTGGTGGAGCAGTTTTCTATATGGGACAGTATCCTGCAGTACTGCAGACGACCATGTGGTGGAACAGTTTTCTATATGGGACAGTATCCTGCAGTACTGCAGACGACCATGTGGTGGAGCAGTTTTCTATATGGGACAGTATCCTGCAGTACTGCAGACGACCATGTGGTGGAACAGTTTTCTATATGGGACAGTGTCCTGCAGTGGAGGAGGATTTGACTGTATTGGATCCTTTTTTATTTGTTTTTTGAATGTCAGGTTGGAGTCGGACACTCTGAGGTCTGTAAACTGACACCAGCTCCACTTCATCTCCCTCCAGAAAAACAAAGGACCTGCTTCTCGGTTTTGGTCGTTTGGTAAACATCATGCAGACAGTTTTTTTGAGCATAAGACAGTTTTGTTTTAGCCAGTTGTCTGTCTTGTTTAATGTGTTTGTGAGGTCTGTGGCTGTTTTCTCCTCTTTTCCCTGTGTGTAGATCACCACATCATCTGTGTACATTTGCATATTAAGTTGGGTGCACACATCCGGGAGGTCGTTTATGTACAGAGAGAATAATAAGGGGGCAAGAGCAGATCCCTGAGGCAGGCCGATATTACTATTAAGATAAGGAGATGTGACACCGTCTATGGAAACACACTGCTTTCTATTTGATAGGTCGGATTGAAACCAAAGTGTAGCGTCTGCGGAAAAGTTAAAGTATGTGAGCTTAGCTAAAAGAACCTGATGGTTGACGGTGTCAGATGCTTTTTTAAGGTCTAAGAACACAGATCCTACACATGAACTGTTATCCAGTAGATGTTTAATGTTTTCTACAAAGAAACAGTTAGCTGTCTCAGTGCTATGGTTAGCCCAGAACCCGAACTGCATCTGATGCAGTGGGGTGTGGCCATTGTTGAGATGTTCCATTAGTTGGTTTGCTCTCCATTTTTGGGCTACTTTGGATGCTATAGGCAGAATGCTAATTGGCCGATAGTTAGCTCCCTGTGTTGTGGACCCAGATTTATAGATGGGAGGTACGGTGGCCTCTTTCCAGGACAATGGAAATGTTTTTTGACTGATGGACTGATTCATCATAAGTGTGATGGGTTTTACCAAGGCATTTGAATGGGTTTTTAAAAAGTTTGTGTCAATACCGTTAACATCTGTAGCCTTCCAGGGTCTGAGGGCTGCAATGATTTTCGTTACTGCTGACTCATTTATTTCTTGCAGCTGAAAAACAGGCTGATCCTCGTTTAATGGTGGATAACGGGTGGGGACAGTGAAAAGACTTGAGATTTCGGATATACTGTCTACAGAGTAATTACTGAAGATGTTTGCCACTGTCATGGGGTCCTTTACTGAGGTGTTATTTATAACTAGTTCGAAGGCTCTTTTCTCATCTATTTTTTGTTTACTTAGTAGTTTTAGAGTTTGCCATGTTTTTTGTCCGTTGCCTTTTGCATTCTCTATTAAGGAGACGAAAAAATGAGCTGTGGCTTTTCTAAGGGTTTGTATAACTTTATTGTGAGCGTGTGTGAAGTTTTGTCTGTCTGTACATCCCGGATTTTAGATATTGTTTAAGTAGAGCATCTCTTGATTTTAAAAGGGTTCTGCAGTTTTGGTCGATCCATGGTAAGTGATGGTCCTTTTTAGTTCTGTGACGCCCCCTGGTGACACAGACAGACATTACCTCATTAATTTTTCAGAGAAAGGATTTGGAGCTTGTCTCTATGTTTTTTGACGATAGAGTCTCCTCCCAATTTACCATTTTCAGAGCGTCATTTCTGTTCTGTGTTTGGTTCTTTGGTATAATGTTTGAAGGAGCGGCATTGCCTGAATTTAGGTATCGTTGTTTTGGGAGCTTTCTAGAAAAAATAATTATATTATGGTCAGGGCTCTACAGTGCGCCCATTTCACTCGCATTTGCGAGTAAATATTTCGCCATGCGAACGAGGAAAACAAAACAGTCGCACCAGTGCGAGTGCTTCTGCAGCACAATAAGGAGAGCTGCGCACACACGTAACTGACGAGCTTAACGTTCTAAATGTGTCAAACATTAGGGGCGCAGTCACATTAGGACTTTAGAATCGTGTCCAAGCCTGGATCGCCCCTAAAGCGCGGCACACATCCCAGGCGCGAGCGCAACCGAACCGAGCCCAGGCACGACACCTCCGACCGCGCACAACCCCAGCATACGAGCTCGCTGCAGCGGCGATATCACTCAGACGAACAAACTCCGCTTAAAATCACACCCATGCCCACCTTAACCAAGGAGCGGCACCGCAGCAGGACCCACACCTGTCCCACCACTCAGTGGACTTCCTCCTCCGACAAAGCGAGAGTTTTGTCTTAGTCTTGTCTCGGACTCGAGCGCATTTGGACTCGGTCTCGTCACGGACTCGGGGTCTGAATACTGAGTGTGGTCATATATCATTACGGTCGCTACTGCGGGCAATAAACTTGCACTGGTGTGCGGGACCTGTGCGCTGGAGCCCGCAGACACTGCGCGGCACCACAGCGCCACCCTCAGCCTGCATCACAGGGCAGGTTAAACATCCCACCTGTCCATCCGCCTCACGTCAAATACGCCAATACTAATTTTATGTCCGTGTCCGCACAGAGCAGAGCTACAGCACAGAGCAGGCGGTATGTGGGCTGAAGTTTTCCAAATAAATCTGTTTGTCACAATGTGCGTTTGGTTTGGTAAATGTGCAGAGGCTAAAAACCACTGTAAAACCAGTAAGAGAAAGTAACTCCAGTTAGGAATTTGAAAATACAGGTTTAAAAACCCTACCCACTTTTTACACTTTGAAACAGTTTTGTGTAAAGTGCCAATGGAAGTTCTTTTAAAGAAGAGGTTCTCAAACTGTGGGTGAAGGTCCAAAAGGGCCACAGAGTGTTTCAGTGCAGTACAGTTTGTTTGGCTTATTTTAAGTCTAAATATTAATCAGATAAAATGAAGATATATTTATAAAAACATTGCAATCATGCAGGAAAAGTACAGTCATAATTCTTTTGGTTTTTTGTATTAAATGTATTCAGGGTTGGTGTTGGTGTGTGTAAGTTCTGCACTGTAATAATCGTTCAAATGAAAACCTACTTGTGCCCCCATTTTTTTTCCTGTGCTCCTAAAATTTTCAACTTAGGGGCACGTGTGCTCCTGAAAAAAAAAGTTAGTGTAGAGCCCTGATTATGGTCTGATGAGGCGGTCAGAAAGTTGAAGGTCTTAGCGATTCTGTCAGGCTTATTAGTGAACAGGAGGTCTGTCCTTGTCTGAGATTTGTTTGTTAGTCTGGGGGGTTTCTCTATTAATTGTTCTAGATTAAAATAGTCTGTGGTGCGTTTGAGAGTTTTCCGAGTGTGTTTATCGTCCCACTTTATGTTAAAATCCCCTATCATAATTATCTCTTTGTTTTGGCCACATATGGTCAGCATGTGTTTTAGTTGGTGGTAAAAGTCTCCTTTGGCAGAGGGGCGTCGATAGAAGCAAATTAGAATCAATGACATTTCCTTTGATGATGTCATTTCAACACCAAGTAGGTCAAATTCAATGTCATTAGGCCAGTCTAGTTTTTTACATTTCAGGGTGTTCTTCCCCCACCTTTGCTCCTCTCTCTGTCTTTTCTGAACACATGACACCCCGGCATTGTTATTAGAGCCTCTGTTGATGTTTGTTTTAGCCAAGACTCAGATATACCGAGGCAGTCGATGTTGGACTCGTCTATGAGGTGTTCAAGCTGCTCACGTTTGTTGCAGATACTTCTAGCATTCAGATGTCCACACAACAGTCCTTTTGGTTTGAGACTAGGGTCCCAGATTATTCTTGATTAAGTGTTTGAAAAAGCTTGCATGTACGGTGTTTTTTAAAGACTGGATTCCTAGTTTCTACCTTTTGTAGGTCGGATGGATTTTGTTGTGTCTTACTTGGCCGTGGTTCATCTGCTAAGCTGATAGCCGTAGGCGCGACCCCGTCGAGAGCCTCCGGTCCGCTGGCGGCCTCTGGCCCGCTGGTAGCCGCTGCCCGGGTTAGCCTCCTCGATGGGGGAGATGGTGGCCGCTCCACTGCTAGGCTGATAGCCGTAGGCGCGACCCCGTCGAGGGCCGCCGGTCCGGGCACGGGTGACATTGGACACAGGAGAAGCCGAGGATTAACATGTTGCTCCGATGGACACCACGATGTAACTGGTGAGCATACGTGTAAGATCGGAGAGCCGCCTGTGTTCTCAGGTGTTGTGATGGCGTCTCCCGGCGTCCTGTGGTGTGGGCCTGGGCACGGGTGGATGTCCCCAGATAACATCAGACATAATATAATAATGAGTCCAGTGGTGGTGAGGGAGAGGAAGAAGGTGGTGTTGTTTTAGTCGTCTTGGTTGACTTCTTGAATAGCGATGGATCTACAAGGATCACAGCCAGTGTGTATTTTCCGTAGTCTGGGCTTTTGCCAGTTCGTTATTGACAGTTTGTTTGTAGTCGGGTTCCTCATTTTTAGACGGGTTGTCGTTTAGGTTAAGATAAGGAAATATGTTTCCAAATCTTCGAGGTGGATCGACTTGTTTCAGATTTATTAAATTTGCGAACGAGCAATAGACCAAGAGCTCTGTGATAGCACCCGTCCCTCCGGCGGCCATCTTTTTCCCCACACGTGCACTCGGACTCACGAACTCCAGTCAGATTCACACAGTTTATGTGTGCGGCTGTTCATGAGCCACTGAAGTGATCTGGTCATTTCCACAGATTTGGAGCAGATTCTAAACCTGCAGTTACCTGAGCCGCATATTTCACTGAACATATCAATATAAATGTTCTGCACAATCGCAGCTATTGCAGCTTTGGCAAGAGAAAGTTTTGTCCAGGTGACCTAATTATGCTGGGTTACTGTAACTTTAGCTGTGACTTACAGCACAGCGTGACCACGACTCACTCAATAATGCGCAGTTCAAGAATGAAAACGTTGTGATTGTTTATTTCATAGACCAAACTTACCCTTGACAAACAGATGCACTTTCCGGAGCTCTGCTCTTCTGCCCCCAGCTTCAGTGTTGGGGTGGCGCTTGCATCGCGCATTCAATAATGTGACCCCCAGAAAACACGCGCTACATGACAACAAATAGCGCCATCTGCTGGACAAGTAACACCAGTGCTTCATTAGCAGGGCTCGATACGTGGCTGTGGTAGCGGAGGAAAAAAAGCAAAAAATATACATCTAAATATCAATATATCTATCAGCTGGCCGATTATATCGGCCGATATATCGGTCGGGCTCTAATTAAAACATCTTTAGAGCTCATATTTTGTCACCATTTCTTGTGAACCCTTTTTAATTTCATGTCATTATTTTGTAGAACCTCAAATGTCACTGGCAGCAGCATCATCACCTCCATCATCATCATCCTCCACAGCAGAAGAGTCTTTGGTCTATTTGACCAAAAAGTGAAAAACCACAGCACCACCCACAGCAGAACTGCAGACGCCACAGATGAAGTGGGAAAATATTTCAAGAGCCGTTTATTCCCGGCACCGCGGAGCCACTTCTCTATAGGAAAGAGGCCAGTTATTTTTCCTCCTTTATACAAAGTGTCAGAAAAGTGTCTGTGCAAACCTGCAGAACCAGTGTTCGAGTGAACGAGTCTTTTCTAAAGCAGGGACGGATTCAACACTAAAAGAAACCGAATGGTTTTATTTTGGAATAAAATCCTTGAAATCTGATGAATGCACAGCTTCCATGGCTTTATTTAATTTATTTACACAAATTAATTGGTAACATACACCTGCAAAACCAAAGTTGTTAGAATAGTTAATGGAGCAGACGATCTCACACCAACAGATCCTCTTGTTGTGAAGGTAAAAGTAGTGAAATAGTTGATCTTGTGGGTTTGAGTCCAGCCGTAGTCATGTATAAGGCTGATAACCAGATGCTCCCTCCTAGTTTACAAATGTGATTTGAACAGAGACAAAGTCAATACCGTCTCAGAAGATCAGGTATATTCAAAACAAGAAAGACAAGAACTCATCAAAAACCTAATTGTGTTTCTGTCAGAGGGGTTAGTTTATGGAACAACCTTGATGACAGATTCAAACGTTCAAACACAATCCAGGCTTTAAAAAAGTGATAAGACATGACTTTTGGAACATTCCAGAGCAAATGAATGATCCCTGCACATGGCTTTGGTTTGCTTTGGTTTGTTGGTTTGTTCACTTCTTTTATATTTAGTCATATGTTGAAGAGCTGCAAAGTGTTTGCAGTGGATCTGCTGCTTTTCTTGGACTTCTTGTTTCTTCCTAAACAGGGTTCGGCATTATAAGTACATTTGACTTCAGCCTAAACCCTTTCACTCATCACAAAACATGTACAACCTTAATCAAGCTGTACCTTTGGATTCTGAACGTAATGACCCAATAAACTACTACGACTAAACATGGAGGGGGTTAGTTCCAGAGTCGTTTCATCGTAGCTCCTCCCTTCAGGCAGGTTTAAGGCCGTGTCCTCCAGCCGCCTGACCAGAACTGAAGAAGCAGCTTGGACGAGCCGAGAAACGGGTTCGATCAAATAAACTTTTGTCCAGTGGACAAACTGAACTTCTCCTACGACTAAACTTCAACCGTTTGCTGAAGGTCATTCCACACATCAGATGCCCTTCCCGCTGACAGTGTGGTTGAGCTATTTTCTCCTACAGGCTCGCACTGCTCACCGTAAGGAGGGTTTGAACAGGGCCCGGAGAGATCTCTAGATGACTCAAACATGGAGGAGTCTCAAACCTCTTCAGGCAGGATTGTGATGAGGGAACATGGTTCTAATGTGGAGGAAGATCTAAAACGTCACTTTAGCCTCATTCAAAAGGTGCATTTGAGGAGCAGATTCTATTTCACTTCAGATTATAATTCACATGTTACGTCCCTGTTGTGGAGTTTCTCCACTGCAAACATGAAAAACAACTGAAAAGTCGTCTGGAATCAAGGAGTGTGATTTACTGAAGCAACTGTGCCCCATCCCCAAAGCCACCCACACACATCTGTCACCCCAGACATTTCTCTTCCTCCACACACTGAAGTGAGCCTCACGTCTGCTGCTTTTTCTGTCCAGCTCCACAATTAACATCCAGATTTGTGTTTAACGATGGAAAACATGTGAAAAATGTTGGACTGTTTCACAGCGAAGAGAGTGAGTCTGTGGAGCTCAGAGACACTGAGGAGAGTGAGTCTGTGGAGCTCACAGAGACACTGAGGAGAGTGAGTCTGTGGAGCTCACAGAGACACTGAGGAGAGTGAGTCTGTGGAGCTCACAGAGACACTGAGGAGAGTGAGTCTGTGGAGCTCAGAGAGACACTGAGGAGAGTGAGTCTGTGGAGCTCACAGAGACACTGAGGAGAGTGAGTCTGTGGAGCTCACAGAGACACTGAGGAGAGTGAGTCTGTGGAGCTCACAGAGACACTGAGGAGAGTGAGTCTGTGGAGCCTACAGAGACACTGAGGAGAGTGAGTCTGTGGAGCTCACAGAGACACTGAGGAGAGTGAGTCTGTGGAGCTCAGAGAGACACTGAGGAGAGTGAGTCTGTGGAGCTCACAGAGACACTGAGGAGACTGAGTCTGTGGAGCTCACAGAGACACTGAGGAGAGTGAGTCTGTGGAGCTCAGAGACACTGAGGAGACTGAGTCTGTGGAGCTCACAGAGACACTGAGGAGAGTGAGTCTGTGGAGCTCACAGAGACACTGAGGAGAGTGAGTCTGTGGAGCTCAGAGACACTGAGGAGAGTGAGTCTGTGGAGCTCAGAGACACTGAGGAGAGTGAGTCTGTGGAGCTCACAGAGACACTGAGGAGAGTGAGTCTGTGGAGCTCAGAGAGACACTGAGGAGAGTGAGTCTGTGGAGCTCAGAGACACTGAGGAGAGTGAGTCTGTGGAGCTCACAGAGACACTGAGGAGAGTGAGTCTGTGGAGCTCACAGAGACACTGAGGAGAGTGAGTCTGTGGAGCTCAGAGACACTGAGGAGAGTGAGTCTGTGGAGCTCAGAGAGACACTGAGGAGAGTGAGTCTGTGGAGCTCAGAGACACTGAGGAGTCATTATACCTGAGCCAAAACCCAGGGATCAAAGTGTGAGTGGATGTGGTGCTGAAGGTGTGGAGGTGGGTCAGTTGGTCAGAGGAGACTGTGTAGAAGGACACAGAGTGAGCAGGACAGTCCACAAACACTGCCACTGTCCCAGAAGAGGAGGACCAGGGCTGAGGGAGGAAGGTTCGTTTGTTATTATGACGAACATAGAAACCACCTTTAGAACAGTCCAGACTCCAGGACTGATCATTGCCTCCAAACAAACTGTCACAACCGGCTCCTTTCCTTCTGATTCTTCTGTCAGACACTGATATATAAACCCCTCCACTCCACTGGACCTCCCAGTAACAGAGACCAGTCAGACCAGAGGAACACAGAATCTGAGGCCTGTCATCAAATCTGTCCTGATGATCTGGATACGGCTCCTCCTCTTCCACACGTGTCACCTTCTTGTTGTTGTCGGACAGTTGGAGTTCTCTGTGAGCTGTGTTTGGATCCAGAGTGAGATCACAGAAATCTGATGGAGAGAAGACACAACACAGCAGCAGTTAGTCCCCTGTCCACTGTCAACATGAGACACACGTTTAATTCTGCACCACACGGCTCCATTTGTTCAGGACCCATGGATTTAAAGACTTTCACTCGTTCAGGATTCAGCTCTTTGTTCAGTGTTTTTATTCTTCTTTTATTTCTTCATCCTTCCTCTTGTGTTTGGCTCCGATTTGTTGGAGTAAAAACATTATTATTATTATTATTATTAAAGAGGGGGTATTTACTTCTCTGGGGTATTACTGAGCCGCTCCCCCTTCAGACACACACACACACTCACCTCTGTGTGCTGAGCCGCTCCCCCTTCAGACACACACACACACTCACCTCTGTGCTGAGCCGCCCCTTTCAGGACACACACACACTCACCTCTGTGTGCTGAGCCGCCTCTTCAGACACACACACACACTCACCTCTGTGCTGAGCCGCTCCCCTTCAGACACACACACACACTCACCTCTGTGCTGAGCCGCCCTTCAGGACACACACACACTCACCTCTGTGTGCTGAGCCGCCTTTCAGACACACACACACTCACCTCTGTGTGCTGAGCCGCCTCCTTTCAGACACACACACACTCACCTCTGTGTGCTGAGCCGCCCCTTTCAGACACACACACACACTCACCTCTGTGCTGAGCCGCTCCCCTTCAGACAAACACACACACACACCACTCTGTGCTGAGCCGCCTCTTCAGACACACACACACTCACCTCTGTGTGCTGAGCCGCTCCCCTTCAGACACACACACACTCACCTCTCTGTGCTGAGCCGCCTCTTCAGACACACACACACACTCACCTCTGTGTGCTGAGCCGCTCCTTCAGACACACACACACACTCACCTCTGTGCTGAGCCGCCTCCTACAGACACACACACTCACCTCTGTGTGCTGAGCCGCTCCTTCAGACACACACACACACTCACCTCTGTGTGCTGAGCTGCTCCCCAATCAGACACACACACACACTCACCTCTCTGTGCTGAGCCGCTCCCCCTTCAGACACACACACACACTCACCTCTGTGGGCTGAGCCGCGCCCCCGTCAGACACACACACACACTCACCTCTGTGTGCTGAGCCGCTCCCCCTTCAGACACACACACACACTCACCTCTGTGTGCTGAGCCGCTCCCCCTTCAGACACACACACACACTCACCTCTCTGTGCTGAGCCGCTCCCCCTTCAGACACACACACACACTCACCTCTGTGCTGAGCCGCTCCCCCTTCAGACACACACACACACACTCACCTCCTGCCTCAGGTTTGTCCAGGTGTGTGTTCAGTTTGTGTTTTTAAGGAGAACCATAAGGAGGGTGTGAATAGGCCCCACACTTTACTCCTGTTGTGTTTTTATATATTCAGACATTTGTGGCTAAGCTCGTTTGGAAAAGTGTCTTTCTGGTTCAGGACGTAGCCTATGGAAACATGGCCAAGTTTGAGCACATCCTTGAAGAAGTGTCCTGCATGAACCCGCTCGATGTGTGAAGCACATCACAGCTTCTTCATTAATATCAACTTTAACAAGCGAGTTCACTTGAGAATCCTCCATTTCCTGGTCTTCAGTGTTCACTGCGCCTGACTCCTGCGTGATGTCGTCTGCTGATGACGTCAGTGCTCTGTGCTGATTGGATTCACATCTATGGCCACAGTTTGTGACGTGCTGCTGATTGTTTTCTGGCACGAGAAAACCCTGACAAAAAGATTTGGTCTGCGCACACAACAGTTTTGTGTTTGTGTTGGAGTTTTGCTGTAGGTGCAGTTCTGTATCTGAACACCAGAGGTCACTAATGAATTGTGCAGATACAAAAATGATTTGCACAGGCTCAGAATAATAACACACACGCAAAACTACTTCACACATGACTTTTGTACCATAGAAATATTTTGTATTTGCACAGATTGTTTTTTACAGCTGCTAAACTTTATTTCACATGCACGACCGTTTTTACAAGTCCAAAATATTTATGGCAGGACATTTATCCCATAGAGGGAAACCACAGCGTGTTTCTGTAGCCGCACTGGAGGATAGAGATTATTTTTCTTTTGTTATGTGTGGTTATATTTCCTACATGTACAGAAAACTGTCGACATTTTCTTTTTACGTTCTCTAATGTCTGAAAGTGACTTTATTCTTATTATCAGTGTGTGTGTGGTGCATTCTTATTATCAGTGTGTGTGCGGTGCATTCTTATTATCAGTGTGTGTGCGGTGCATTCTTATTATCAGTGTGTGTGCGGTGCATTCTTATTACCAGTGTGTGTGCGGTGCATTCTTATTATCAGTGTGTGTGCGGTGCATTCTTATTATCACAGTGTGTGCGGTGCATTCTTATTATCAGTGTGTGTGTGTGGTGCATTCTTAGTATCAGTGTGTGTGTGTGGTGCATTCTTAGTATCAGTGTGTGTGCGGTGCATTCTTAGTATCAGTGTGTGTGCGGTGCATTCTTAGTATCAGTGTGTGTGCGGTGCATTCTTAGTATCAGTGTGTGTGCGGTGCATTCTTAGTATCAGTGTGTGTGCGGTGCATTCTTAGTATCAGTGTGTGTGCGGTGCATTCTTAGTATCAGTGTGTGTGCGGTGCATTCTTATTATCAGTGTGTGTGCGGTGCATTCTTATTATCAGTGTGTGTGCGGTGCATTCTTATTATCAGTGTGTGTGGTGCATTCTTATTATCAGTGTGTGTGCGGTGCATTCTTATTATCAGTGTGTGTGCGGTGCATTCTTATTATCAGTGTGTGTGTGGTGCATTCTTATTATCAGTGTGTGTGCGGTGCATTCTTATTATCAGTGTGTGTGTGCGGTGCATTCTTATTATCAGTGTGTGTGTGCGGTGCATTCTTATTATCAGTGTGTGTGTGAGTTGCATTCTTATTATCAGTGTGTGTGCGTTACTTTCTTATTATCTGTGTGTGCGGTGCATTCTTATTATCAGTGTGTGTGCGGTGCATTCTTATTATCAGTGTGTGTGCGGTGCATTCTTATTATCAGTGTGTGTGCGGTGCATTCTTATTATCAGTGTGTGTGTGGTGCATTCTTATTATCAGTGTGTGTGTGCGGTGCATTCTTATTATCAGTGTGTGTGTGCGGTGCATTCTTATTATCAGTGTGTGTGTGCGGTGCATTCTTATTATCAGTGTGTGTGCGGTGCATTCTTATTATCAGTGTGTGTGCTGTGCATTCTTATTATCAGTGTGTGTGCGGTGCATTCTTATTATCAGTGTGTGTGTGCGGTGCATTCTTATTATCAGTGTGTGTGTGCGGTGCATTCTTATTATCAGTGTGTGTGTGCGGTGCATTCTTATTATCAGTGTGTGTGTGCGGTGCATTCTTATTATCAGTGTGTGTGTGCGGTGCATTCTTATTATCAGTGTGTGTGTGCGGTGCATTCTTATTATCAGTGTGTGTGTGCGGTGCATTCTTATTATCAGTGTGTGTGCGGTGCATTCTTATTATCAGTGTGTGTGCGGTGCATTCTTATTATCAGTGTGTGTGTGCCGTGCATTCTTATTATCAGTGTGTGTGTGCCGTGCATTCTTATTATCAGTGTGTGTGCGGTGCATTCTTATTATCAGTGTGTGTGCGGTGCATTCTTATTATCAGTGTGTGTGTGCGGTGCATTCTTATTATCAGTGTGTGTGTGGTGCATTCTTATTATCAGTGTGTGTGTGCGGTGCATTCTTATTATCAGTGTGTGTGCGGTGCATTCTTATTATCAGTGTGTGTGTGCGGTGCATTCTTATTATCAGTGTGTGTGTGCGGTGCATTCTTATTATCAGTGTGTGTGCGGTGCATTCTTATTATCAGTGTGTGTGCGGTGCATTCTTATTATCAGTGTGTGTGTGCGGTGCATTCTTATTATCAGTGTGTGTGTGTGGTGCATTCTTATTATCAGTGTGTGTTTGTGTGGTTCATTCTTATTATCTGTGTGTGTGTGCGGTGCATTCTTATTATCAGTGTGTGTGTGCGGTGCATTCTTATTATCAGTGTGTGTGTGGTGCATTCTTATTATCAGTGTGTGTGGTGCATTCTTATTATCAGTGTGTGTGCGCGGTGCATTCTTATTATCAGTGTGTGTGCGCGGTGCATTCTTATTATCAGTGTGTGTGCGGTGCATTCTTATTATCAGTGTGTGTGTGCGGTGCATTCTTATTATCAGTGTGTGTGTGCGGTGCATTCTTATTATCAGTGTGTGTGCGGTGCATTCTTATTATCAGTGTGTGTGTGGTGCATTCTTATTATCAGTGTGTGTGTGCGGTGCATTCTTATTATCAGTGTGTGTGGTGCATTCTTATCATCAGTATGTGTGCGGTGCATTCTTATCATCAGTGTGTGTGTGGTGCATTCTTATTATCAGTGTGTGTGCGGTGCATTCTTATTATCAGTGTGTGTGTGGTGCATTCTTATTATCAGTGTGTGTGTGGTGCATTCTTATTATCAGTGTGTGTGTGCGGTGCATTCTTATTATCAGTGTGTGTGTGCGGTGCATTCTTATTATCAGTGTGTGCGGTGCATTCTTATTATCAGTGTGTGCGGTGCATTCTTATTATCAGTGTGTGCGGTGCATTCTTATTATCAGTGTGTGTGTGTGTGTGGTGCATTCTTATTATCAGTGTGTGTGTGTGGTGCATTCTTATTATCAGTGTGTGTGGTGCATTCTTATTATCAGTGTGTGTGTGGTGCATTCTTATTATCAGTGTGTGTGCGGTGCATTCTTATTATCAGTGTGTGTGGTGCATTCTTATTATCAGTGTGTGTGGTGCATTCTTATTATCAGTGTGTGTGTGCGGTGCATTCTTATTATCAGTGTGTGTGCGGTGCATTCTTATTATCAGTGTGTGTGCGGTGCATTCTTATCAGTGTGTGTGTGGTGCATTCTTATTATCAGTGTGTGTGTGGTGCATTCTTATTATCAGTGTGTGTGGTGCATTCTTATTATCAGTGTGTGTGTGCGGTGCATTCTTATTATCAGTGTGTGTGTGCGGTGCATTCTTATTATCAGTGTGTGTGTGCGCGGTGCATTCTTATTATCAGTGTGTGTGTGCGGTGCATTCTTATTATCAGTGTGTGTGCGGTGCATTCTTATTATCAGTGTGTGTGCGGTGCATTCTTATTATCAGTGTGTGTGGTGCATTCTTATTATCAGTGTGTGTGCGGTGCATTCTTATTATCAGTGTGTGTGGTGCATTCTTATTATCAGTGTGTGTGTGTGGTGCATTCGTATTATCAGTGTGTGTGTGGTGCATTCTTATTATCAGTGTGTATGCTGTGCATTCTTATTATCAGTGTGTGTGCGGTGCATTCTTATCGTCAGTGTGTGTGCGGTGCATTCTTATCATCAATGTGTGTGTGGTGCATTCTTATTATCACTGTGTGTGTGGTGCATTCTTATTATCAGTGTGTGTGTGGTGCATTCTTACTATCAGTGTTTGTGCGGGACATTCTTATTCGCTGTGTGTGTTGTGTGCTTTGTTATTATCAGTGTGTGTGCGGTGCATTCTTATTATCAGTGTGTGTGCGGTGCATTCTTATTATCAGTGTGTGTGTGGTCAATTCTTATTATCAGTGTGTAAAGGTGCATTCTTATTATCAGCGTGTGTGTGGTGCATTCTTATTATCAGTGTGTGTATGGTGCATTCTTATTATCAGCGTGTGTGCGGTGCATTCTTATTATCAGTGTGTGTGTGGTGCATTCTTATTATCAGTGTGTGTGTGTGTGCGGGGCATTCTTATTATCAGTGTGTGTGTGCGGTGCATTCTTATTATCAGTGTGTGTGTGCGGTGCATTCTTATTATCAGTGTGTGTGTGCGCGGTGCATTCTTATTATCAGTGTGTGTGTGCTGTGCATTCTTATTATCAGTGTGTGTGTGGTGCATTCTTATTATCAGTGTGTGTGTGCGGTGCATTCTTATTATCAGTGTGTGTGTGCGGTGCATTCTTATTATCAGTGTGTGTGCGGTGCATTCTTATTATCAGTGTGTGTGTGGGGTGCATTCTTATTATCAGTGTGTGTGTGGTGCATTCTTATTATCAGTGTGTGTGTGGTGCATTCTTATTATCAGTGTGTGTGGTGCATTCTTATTATCAGTGTGTGTGTGCGCGGTGCATTCTTATTATCAGTGTGTGTGTGCGCGGTGCATTCTTATTATCAGTGTGTGTGTGCGGTGCATTCTTATTATCAGTGTGTGTGTGCGGTGCATTCTTATTATCAGTGTGTGTGTGCGGTGCATTCTTATTATCAGTGTGTGTGTGTGCGGTGCATTCTTATTATCAGTGTGTGTGTGCGGTGCATTCTTATTCTCAGTGTGTGTGTGGTGCATTCTTATTATCAGTGTGTGTGCGGTGCATTCTTATTATCAGTGTGTGTGCGGTGCATTCTTATTATCAGTGTGTGTGCGGTGCATTCTTATTCTCAGTGTGTGTGCGGTGCATTCTTATTCTCAGTGTGTGTGTGGTGCATTCTTATTCTCTGTGTGTGTGGTGCATTCTTATTATCAGTGTGTGTGTGGTGCATTCTTATTATCAGTGTGTGTGTGGTGCATTCTTATTATCAGTGTGTGTGTGGTGCATTCTTATTATCAGTGTGTGTGGTGCATTCTTATTATCAGTGTGTGTGTGGTGCATTCTTATTATCAGTGTGTGTGTGGTGCATTCTTATTATCAGTGTGTGTGTGGTGCATTCTTATTATCAGTGTGTGTGTGGTGCATTCTTATTATCAGTGTGTGTGGTGCATTCTTATTATCAGTGTGTGTGCGGTGCATTCTTATTATCAGTGTGTGTGTGGTGCATTCTTATTATCAGTGTGTGTGTGGTGCATTCTTATTCTCAGTGTGTGTGTGGTGCATTCTTATTATCAGTGTGTGTGTGTGGTGCATTCTTATTATCAGTGTGTGTGTGGTGCATTCTTATTATCAGTGTGTGTGTGCGCGGTGCATTCTTATTATCAGTGTGTGTGCGGTGCATTCTTATTATCAGTGTGTGTGCGGTGCATTCTTATTATCAGTGTGTGTGCGGTGCATTCTTATTATCAGTGTGTGTGTGGTCCATTCTTCTTATCATTGTGTATGCGGTGCATTCTTATTCTCAGTGTGTGTGCGGTGCATTCTTATTCTCAGTGTGTGTGCGGTGCATTCTTATTATCAGTGTGTGTGCGGTGCATTCTTATTATCAGTGTGTGTGTGGTCCATTCTTATTATCAGTGTGTGTGTGGTGCATTCTTATTATCAGTGTGTGTGTGGTGCATTCTTATTATCAGTGTGTGTGTGTGGTGCATTCTTATCATCAGTGTGTGTGTGGTGCATTCTTATTCTCAGTGTGTGTGGTGCATTCTTATTATCAGTGTGTGTGTGGTACATTCTTATTATCAGTGTGTGTGTGTGGTGCATTCTTTTCATCAGTGTGTGTATGGTGCATTCTTATTCTCAGTGTGTGTGTGGTGCATTCTTATTATCAGTGTGTGTGGTGCATTCTTATTATCAGTGTGTGTGTGGTGCATTCTTATTATCAGTGTGTGTGTGGTGCATTCTTATTATCAGTGTGTGTGTGGTGCATTCTTATTATCAGTGTGTGTGTGGTGCATTCTTATTATCAGTGTGTGTGTGGTGCATTCTTATTATCAGTGTGTGTGTGGTGCATTCTTATTCTCAGTGTGTGTGTGGTGCATTCTTATTCTCAGTGTGTGTGTGGTGCATTCTTATTCTCAGTGTGTGTGGTGCATTCTTATTCTCAGTGTGTGTGGTGCATTCTTATTATCAGTGTGTGTGTGGTGCATTCTTATTCTCAGTGTGTGTGGTGCATTCTTATTCTCAGTGTGTGTGTGGTGCATTCTTATTCTCAGTGTGTGTGGTGCATTCTTATTCTCAGTGTGTGTGCGGTGCATTCTTATTATCAGTGTGTGTGCGGTGCATTCTTATTATCAGTGTGTGTGGTGCATTCTTATTATCAGTGTGTGTGTGGTGCATTCTTATTATCAGTGTGTGTGTGGTGCATTCTTATTATCAGTGTGTGTGTGGTGCATTCTTATTATCAGTGTGTGTGTGGTGCATTCTTATTATCAGTGTGTGTGTGGTGCATTCTTATTCTCAGTGTGTGTGTGGTGCATTCTTATTCTCAGTGTGTGTGGTTCTTTGGCTCTTGCTCTTACAGTGAAATCCTTTGTTTCTCGTTTCTCCATAATTGTTTTCTGGTCGCCTCTGTTGCCATAGTGACTAAACATGGAGGCGTTTGACTGGCAGCGCTGACACGAGGCCAAAGAGACGCTGCATTTTGGGCTCTGACTATTTCCATGAGGAAGGAGTTTAGTTTTGACCCGTGGGTAAAGTGTTTTGGGAGAGATCGGAGCTTCTGCAGGTGATCCATGGTGTTGTGCTCAACCATCCAGGTTATTTTGGCAAAAGCACCAAGTGAATGATGCAAATGAGCCAAAGCAACTGAGAAGGATCTTTGACATTCTGATGGAAGCGACTCTTTCCACGGAAAGGAATCTGGTTTTGAAGCTGGTGTGAACAGTTTTGGGAGAGATCTGAGCTTTGCTCGTGAGCTGTAATGTTGTGCAGAAGTGTCACAGTGTTTGGCCAAAGCATCTGATCGCTTTAAGAATGTCATTTGTGTTTGAAGAAATGAGCCAAAACCAACGGAGAAAAACTGAAACACTTACACTTTCTGAGTCCTGGTGTTAACCACTGAGCTCCAGCAGGCTTCAGTCTGAAACACACGACATGAGTCTGAAACATGAGTCTGAAACACACGACATGAGTCTGAAACACACGACATGAGTCTGAAACATGAGTCTGAAACACACGACATGAGTCTGAAAAACACGACATGAGTCTGAAACACACGACATGAGTCTGAAACACACGACATGAGTCTGAAACACACGACATGAGTCTGAAACACACGACATGAGTCTGAAACATGAGTCTGAAACACACGACATGAGTCTGAAACACACGACATGAGTCTGAATCATGAGTCTGAAACACACGACATGAGTCTGAAACATGAGTCTGGAAAAAAACACACGACATGTGTCTGAAACATGAGTCTGAAACACACGACATGAGTCTGAAACATGAGTCTGAAACACACGACATGAGTCTGAAACACACGACATGAGTCTGAAACATGAGTCTGAAACACACGACATGAGTCTGAAACATGAGTCTGAAACACACGACATGAGTCTGAAACATGAGTCTGAAACACACGACATGAGTCTGAAACATGAGTCTGAAACACACGACATGAGTCTGAAACATGAGTCTGAAACACACGACATGAGTCTGAAACACACGACATGAGTCTGAAACATGAGTCTGAAACCAACGACATGAGTCTGAAACACACGACATGAGTCTGAAACATGAGTCTGAAACACACGACATGAGTCTGAAACATGAGTCTGAAACACACGACATGAGTCTGAAACACACGACATGAGTCTGAAACATGAGTCTGAAACCAACGACATGAGTCTGAAACACACGACATGAGTCTGAAACACACGACATGAGTCTGAAACATGAGTCTGAAACACACGACATGAGTCTGAAACACGAGTCTGAAACATGAGTCTGAAACACACGACATGAGTCTGAAACATGAGTCTGAAACACACGACATGAGTCTGAAACATGAGTCTGAAACATGAGTCTGAAACATGAGTCTGAAACACACGACATGAGTCTGAAACATGAGTCTGAAACACATGAGTCTGAAACACACGACATGAGTCTGAAACATGAGTCTGAAACACACGACATGAGTCTGAAACACACGACATGAGTCTGAAACACACGACATGAGTCTGAAACACACGACATGAGTCTGAAACACACGACATGAGTCTGAAACACACGACATGAGTCTGAAACATGAGTCTGAAACACACGACATGAGTCTGAAACACACGACATGAGTCTGAAACATGAGTCTGAAACACACGACATGAGTCTGAAACACATGAGTCTGAAACACACGACATGAGTCTGAAAGACATGACATGAGTCTGAAACACATGACATGAGTCTGAAACATGAGTCTGAAACACACGACATGAGTCTGAAACACATGAGTCTGAAACACACGACATGAGTCTGAAACACATGACATGAGTCTGAAACACATGACATGAGTCTGAAACATGAGTCTGAAACACACGACATGAGTCTGAAACATGAGTCTGAAACACACGACATGAGTCTGAAACACACGACATGAGTCTGAAATACACGACATGAGTCTGAAACATGAGTCTGACACACACGACATGAGTCTGAAACACACGACATGAGTCTGAAACATGAGTCTGAAACACACGACATGAGTCTGAAACACACGACATGAGTCTGAAACACACGACATGAGTCTGAAACACACGACATGAGTCTGAAACACACGACATGAGTCTGAAACATGAGTCTGAAACACACGACATGAGTCTGAAACATGAGTCTGAAACACACGACATGAGTCTGAAACACACTACATGAGTCTGAAACACTAGTCAGTAGTCTGAAACATGAGTCTGAAACACACGACATGAGTCTGAAACATGAGTCTGAAACACACGACATGAGTCTGAAACACACGACATGAGTCTGAAACATGAGTCTGAAACACACGACATGAGTCTGAAACACACGACATGAGTCTGAAACACACGACATGAGTCTGAAACACACGACATGAGTCTGAAACATGAGTCTGAAACACACGACATGAGTCTGAAACACACGACATGAGTCTGAATCAATAGACATGAGTCTGAAACACTTGACATGAGTCTGAAACACATGACATGAGTCTGAAACACACGACATGAGTCTGAAACACACGACATGAGTCTGAAACATGAGTCTGAAACATGAGTCTGAAACATGAGTCTGAAACACACGACATGAGTCTGAAACACACGACATGAGTCTGAAACATGAGTCTGAAACACACGACATGAGTCTGAAACACACGACATGAGTCTGAAACACACGACATGAGTCTGAAACACACGACATGAGTCTGAAACACACGACATGAGTCTGAAACACACGACATGAGTCTGAAACACACGAAATGAGTCTGAAACACATGACATGAGTCTGAAACACACGAGTCTGAAACACATGACATGAGTCTGAAACACACGACATGAGTCTGAAACACATGACATGAGTCTGAAACACACATGAGTCTGAAACACACGACATGAGTCTGAAACATGAGTCTGAAACACACGACATGAGTCTGAAACACACGACATGAGTCTGAAACATGAGTCTGAAACACACGACATGAGTCTGAAACACACGACATGAGTCTGAAACACACGACATGAGTCTGAAACATGAGTCTGAAACACACACATATGAGTCTGAAACACACGACATGAGTCTGAAACACACGACATGAGTCTGAAACACACGACATGAGTCTGAAACACACGACATGAGTCTGAAACATGAGTCTGAAACACACGACATGAGTCTGAAACACACGACATGAGTCTGAAACATGAGTCTGAAACACACGACATGAGTCTGAAACATGAGTCTGAAACATGAGTCTGAAACATGAGTCTGAAACACACGACATGAGTCTGAAACATGAGTCTGAAACACACGACATGAGTCTGAAACACACGACATGAGTCTGAAACATGAGTCTGAAACACACGACATGAGTCTGAAACACACGACATGAGTCTGAAACACACGACATGAGTCTGAAACATGAGTCTGAAACACACGACATGAGTCTGAAACATGAGTCTGGAACACTCGACATGAGTCTGAAACATGAGTCTGAAACACACGACATGAGTCTGAAACACACGACATGAGTCTGAAACACACGCACATGAGTCTGGAAACACACGACATGAGTCTGAAACACACGACATGAGTCTGAAACATGAGTCTGAAACACACGACATGAGTCTGAAACATGAGTCTGAAACACACGACATGAGTCTGAAACACACGACATGAGTCTGAAACATGAGTCTGAAACCAACGACATGAGTCTGAAACACACGACATGAGTCTGAAACACACGACATGAGTCTGAAACATGAGTCTGAAACACACGACATGAGTCTGAAACACACGACATGAGTCTGAAACACACGACATGAGTCTGAAACATGAGTCTGAAACACACGACATGAGTCTGAAACATGAGTCTGAAACACACGACATGAGTCTGAAACATGAGTCTGAAACACACGACATGAGTCTGAAACACACGACATGAGTCTGAAACATGAGTCTGAAACCAACGACATGAGTCTGAAACACACGACATGAGTCTGAAACATGAGTCTGAAACACACGACATGAGTCTGAAACATGAGTCTGAAACACACGACATGAGTCTGAAACACACGACATGAGTCTGAAACATGAGTCTGAAACCAACGACATGAGTCTGAAACACACGACATGAGTCTGAAACATGAGTCTGAAACACACGACATGAGTCTGAAACACACGACATGAGTCTGAAACCTGAGTCTGAAACACACGACATGAGTCTGAAACATGAGTCTGAAACACACGACATGAGTCTGAAACATGAGTCTGAAACACACGACATGAGTCTGAAACACACGACATGAGTCTGAAACACACGACATGAGTCTGAAACATGAGTCTGAAACACACGACATGAGTCTGAAACACACGACATGAGTCTGAAACATGAGTCTGAAACACACGACATGAGTCTGAAACACACGACATGAGTCTGAAACACACGACATGAGTCTGAAACACACGACATGAGTCTGAAACACACGACATGAGTCTGAAACACACGACATGAGTCTGAAACATGAGTCTGAAACACACGACATGAGTCTGAAACACACGACATGAGTCTGAAACATGAGTCTGAAACACACGACATGAGTCTGAAACACATGAGTCTGAAACACACGACATGAGTCTGAAAGACATGACATGAGTCTGAAACACATGACATGAGTCTGAAACATGAGTCTGAAACACACGACATGAGTCTGAAACACATGAGTCTGAAACACACGACATGAGTCTGAAACACATGACATGAGTCTGAAACACATGACATGAGTCTGAAACATGAGTCTGAAACACACGACATGAGTCTGAAACATGAGTCTGAAACACACGACATGAGTCTGAAACACACGACATGAGTCTGAAACACACGACATGAGTCTGAAACATGAGTCTGAAACACACGACATGAGTCTGAAACAACAGACATGAGTCTGAAACATGAGTCTGAAACACACGACATGAGTCTGAAACACACGACATGAGTCTGAAACACACGACATGAGTCTGAAACACACGACATGAGTCTGAAACACACGACATGAGTCTGAAACATGAGTCTGAAACACACGACATGAGTCTGAAACATGAGTCTGAAACACACGACATGAGTCTGAAACACACGACATGAGTCTGAAATACACGACATGAGTCTGAAACATGAGTCTGAAACACACGACATGAGTCTGAAACATGAGTCTGAAACACACGACATGAGTCTGAAACACACGACATGAGTCTGAAACATGAGTCTGAAACACACGACATGAGTCTGAAACACACGACATGAGTCTGAAACACACGACATGAGTCTGAAACACACGACATGAGTCTGAAACATGAGTCTGAAACACACGACATGAGTCTGAAACACACGACATGAGTCTGAAACACACGACATGAGTCTGAAACACACGACATGAGTCTGAAACACATGACATGAGTCTGAAACACATGACATGAGTCTGAAACACACGACATGAGTCTGAAACACACGACATGAGTCTGAAACACACGACATGAGTCTGAAACATGAGTCTGAAACACACGACATGAGTCTGAAACACACGACATGAGTCTGAAACATGAGTCTGAAACACACGACATGAGTCTGAAACACACGACATGAGTCTGAAACACACGACATGAGTCTGAAACACACGACATGAGTCTGAAACACACGACATGAGTCTGAAACACACGACATGAGTCTGAAACACACGACATGAGTCTGAAACACATGACATGAGTCTGAAACACACGACATGAGTCTGAAACACATGACATGAGTCTGAAACACACGACATGAGTCTGAAACACACGACATGAGTCTGAAACATGAGTCTGAAACACACGACATGAGTCTGAAACACACGACATGAGTCTGAAACATGAGTCTGAAACACACGACATGAGTCTGAAACACACGACATGAGTCTGAAACACACGACATGAGTCTGAAACATGAGTCTGAAACACACGACATGAGTCTGAAACACACGACATGAGTCTGAAACACACGACATGAGTCTGAAACATGAGTCTGAAACACACGACATGAGTCTGAAACACACGACATGAGTCTGAAACACACGACATGAGTCTGAAACACACGACATGAGTCTGAAACATGAGTCTGAAACACACGACATGAGTCTGAAACATGAGTCTGAAACACACGACATGAGTCTGAAACACACGAGTCTGAAACACACGACATGAGTCTGAAACACACGACATGAGTCTGAAACATGAGTCTGAAACACACGACATGAGTCTGAAACACACGACATGAGTCTGAAACATGAGTCTGAAACACACGACATGAGTCTGAAACACACGAGTCTGAAACACACGACATGAGTCTGAAACACACGACATGAGTCTGAAACATGAGTCTGAAACACACGACATGAGTCTGAAACACACGAGTCTGAAACACACGACATGAGTCTGAAACACACGACATGAGTCTGAAACACACGACATGAGTCTGAAACACACGACATGAGTCTGAAACACACGACATGAGTCTGAAACATGAGTCTGAAACACATGACATGAGTCTGAAACACATGACATGAGTCTGAAACACACGACATGAGTCTGAAACACACGACATGAGTCTGAAACACACGACATGAGTCTGAAACACACGACATGAGTCTGAAACACACGACATGAGTCTGAAACGTGAGACTGAAACGTGAGTCTGAATCGTGAGTCTGAAACGTGAGTCTGAAACGTGAGTCTGAAACATGAGTCTGAAACACATGACATGAGTCTGAAACACATGACATGAGTCTGAAACACACGACATGAGTCTGAAACACACGACATGAGTCTGAAACATGAGTCTGAAACACACGACATGAGTCTGAAACACACAACATGAGTCTGAAACACACGACATGAGTCTGAAACACACGACATGAGTCTGAAACATGAGTCTGAAACACACGACATGAGTCTGAAACACACAACATGAGTCTGAAACACACGACATGAGTCTGAAACACACGACATGAGTCTGAAACACACGACATGAGTCTGAAACACACGACATGAGTCTGAAACACACAACATGAGTCTGAAACACACGACATGAGTCTGAAACATGAGTCTGAAACACACGACATGAGTCTGAAACATGAGTCTGAAACACACGACATGAGTCTGAAACACACGACATGAGTCTGAAACACACGACATGAGTCTGAAACATGAGTCTGAAACACACGACATGAGTCTGAAACATGAGTCTGAAACACACGACATGAGTCTGAAACATGAGTCTGAAACGTGAGTCTGAAACATGAGTCTGAAACACACGACATGAGTCTGAAACGTGAGTCTGAAACGTGAGTCTGAAACACGTGTCTGTCACACTGTGTGATTACAGCTGCACTTTAAACACACTCAGATCATTTCACACAAAAGGGGTTTGGGTCCTGAGACCGAACGGAGCTGAAACAAAAGAGCCTGAAGTCGTAACGTCCCGAGGTGTGACTCCTGAAACATCAGCGTGAGAAACAGGAGCAGAAGAATATAGAATAAAAAGAGCTCAGCCTAAATGTGCAGGTTTGTGAGTTAAACATGTGAGAATGAAACAAAAGCCAAGTCCAGGAGTGTTTGTGATGAGGAAACGACATGAGAACAGGTCAGAAAATGGTGTCATTTGGCCCTTTAATGCAGCTCACAGCTCTAAGGTTTTCTATTGATCTGTGTGACTATGTGGAGCTGAGCCTGAGAATGATGAATACACCACATTCACACTCAGCATCAGGCACTGGCTCATACAGCACATGGGGCATGAAGGCCTTTTGGTGCTGAATGGACAGTTCTCATGTTTGTGATGAGAGGAAAAGACACTTTAAGTCACTTGGATTCTTAGTAAAATCCTGTTTTCCTGTTTGCTGAAAGTGTCTTTGTGTCCACAGTAAAGTGGTCCATACCTGAGAGTGTCCAGTGTGCAGTGGGGCTCCTCCTGTAGAGCACACAGGAGCTTTACTCCTGTGTCTCCTGGATGGTTGTAGCTGAGGTCCAGTTCTATCAGATGGGAGGGGTTGGACCTCAGAGCTGAGGCCAGAGAAGCACAGCCTTCCTCTGAGAGCAGACACCCTGACAGTCTGAGGACACAGATTATTGGAATCAGGAACATTCATGAGGAACATTCAACCCAAATGAGACAAACAACAAGTCCCAGATCTTTATGGGACTTTATCAAATGTTCTTTTCCAATGCAAATACCAACAGGTTCTGGAATAATAGTGAAGAATATGAACCCCTCTGACCTGAGCTGTTCCAGTTTACACTGAGGACTCTTCAGTCCAACACACAACATCTTCAGCCCTGAGTCCTTCAGGTCGTTGTGACTGAGGTCCAGGACTGTCAGACTAGAGGACTGGGAGCTGAGGACTGAGGACAGAGCTTCACAGCTTCTCTCTGACAGGTCACAGCCGCTCAGTCTGGAGGAGGAGACAGGAGCTCATGAGAGAAGAACTCAGAACACAACTGACAAGTTCAGATACGTCCTTTCACTGCCAATCTCCACAACTGATCTGAAAAGAAACTAATCTGCAGTATTTATGAAATCAAAAACATGATTTGTTTCCTGGCTGTTGTAGTGACACTTTTTAATGATGCACAGTTAGTTCTTCATTTCATGTTTTATACAAATGATCAACAAAGAGCCGGAATATTAGGAAATAAACTTTTTTAGTGTGACATAAACCTGGGTTCGTCTGGACTGTCTTCAAACAGGAATAAAACAAAATATGAGGGTAAAAAATGTCTGTTTAATTCTGACCTGAGCTGTTCCAGTTTACACTGAGGACTCTTCAGTCCAACACACAACATCTTCAGCCCTGAGTCCTTCAGGTGGTTGAGACTGAGGTCCAGGACTGTCAGACTAGAGGACTGGGAGCTGAGGACTGAGGACAGAGCTTCCCAGCTTCTCTCTGACAGGTGACATCCGCTCAGTCTGGAGACAGAAAACATAGTTTATGCAGAAGTTGAACCAAACCGTCCTCTGTTAAACAAAGGTTACTCACAGAGCTTTGTTGGAGGCCTTGACCACTGGCAGCAGCCTCAGGAGAGCCTCCTCTGAAGCACCGTATTTATTCAGCTCAAACTGGTCCAGATCTTCTTCTGATGACAGTAAGATGAAGGCCAGAGCTGACCACTGAGCAGGAGACAGTCGACCTTCAGACAGACGTCCTAAACTCAGGTACAGTTGGACCTTCTCCACCAGAGAACGATCATTCAGTTCATTCAGACAGTGGAGCAGGTTGATGCTCCTCTCTGCAGACACATCCTCACTCAGCTTCTTCTTGATGTACTCAGCTGTTTTCTGATTGGTCTGGGAGCTACTTCCTGTCTGTGTCAGCAGACCTTGTAGAAGGCTCTGATTGGTCGACAGTGAAAGACCCAGGAGGAAGCGGAGGAGCAGGTCCAGGTGTCCGTTTGGACTCTGTAAGGCCTGGTCCACAGCAGAGCAGTAGAAGGCTTCAGTGTCAGGACACTCAGAGGACTGTGGTGGGTTCAGCAGGTTGACCCCAGTGTGGATGAAGGTCTGATGGACGTGAAGAGCAGCCAGAAACTCCTGCACACTCAGATGGATGAAGCAGTAGACCTTGTCCTGGTACAGGCCTGGCTCCTCTCTAAAGACCTGTGTGAACACTCCGGAGTAAACTGAGGCCACTGCAGCGTCCAGCCCACACTCGCTCAGGTCACTCTCGTAGAAGATCAGGTTTCCTTTCTGCAGCTGCTCAAAGGCCACTTTTCCCAGAGACTTCACCATCTTCCTGGTCTCTGGACTCCAGTGTGGGTCTGTCTCAGATCCTTCTTCATACTTGATGTTCTGGACTTTGGCCTGAACCACCAGGAAGTGGATGTACATCTGAGTCAGGGTCTTGGGCAGCTCTCCTCTCGCTCTGCTTCTCAACATGTGCTCCAGGACTGCGGCAGCGATCCAGCAGAAGATCGGCAGGTGGCACATGATGTGGAGGCTTCTGGACCTCTTGATGTGGGAGATGATTGTGTCGGCCTGGTCTCTGAACCTCTTCCTGAAGTACTGCTCCTTCTGCGGGTCGGTGAACCCTCTGACCTCTGTCACCATGGAGACGCACTCAGCAGGGATCTGATTGGCCGCGGCGGGTCGTGTGGTTATCCAGAGGCGAGCGGAGGGAAGCAGCCTCCCCCTGATGAGGTTCACCAGCAGCACGTGCACTGAGGCCGACTCTGTGGGGTCGCTCAGGACCTCGGTTTTGGTGAAGTCCAGAGGAGGTCTGCACTCGTCCAGACCGTCAAAGATGAAGAGCACCTGGAGGTGTTCAAAGCTGCAGAGATCTGCTCGTGTTTGACTAAAGAAGTGACGAACAAGTGTCACCAAGCTGAAGCTTCTGTCCTTCAGCACATTGAGCTCCTGAAAGTGAACGGGAACAGCAGCTGTATGTCCTGGTTGGCTTCACCTTTAGCCCAGTCCAGACTGAACTTCTGAGTGAGCACTGTTTTCCCGATGCCAGCCACTCCCTTTGTCAGCACTGTTCTGATGGCTCCATGTGTGTGAGCTGGGCCTTTAAACATGTCTTCACATGTGATGGCCGTCTCTGCTGGGCCTGGAGTCCTGGAGGCTGTTTCCATGTGTCTGACCTCATGTTCCTGGTTGACCTCTGAAGACCCTCCTCTGTGATGTAGAGCTCTGTGTAGATCTCATTCAGAAGGGTGGAGTTTCCTGCTTTAGCGATGCCCTCAAACACACACTCAAACTTCTGCTGCAGGTCAGACTTCAGGTTACACTGACAAACTCCAGAAGAACTCCCTGAATGAAGACACAGACACAGACCTGAGTCTCAGAGAAGATAAAATGACTGTGAGCAGCTTGTTAAATGTGTTAAATGGTCCTACTGCTCCACAGACGCTCAGCCAGCTCCTTCTGCTTCATCCTCCTCAGGAAGTTCAGTGTGATCTTCAGAACAGCCTCACTGCAGCTCCTCTGCTCTTCATCCTCATCCTCCACAGGATCTAAGCCTTCTGGGTCATCTGTACTCAGAACCTTGTGGAGCTTCTTCAGCTCCTTCTGGACCAAAGTGAAGATGTCCTCCTCCAGAAGCTGAACAGACACATTATAAACAGCACAAATGCACTCAGTGTCAGATCTGTGTGGAACAAGCTCTCGTTCATCTGAACATTTCCAAACTTTAGTGAATGACAGACCTTAAATATGGAGTCCAGCTGTGTCTGATGGTGCTGACCACTGGAGACCTGAGGACCCGGCTGCTCCCCTCTGCCACAGAGACACATTAAACACTCAGGTTCATTTCAACTCTTTTATTCGACACTGGAGGAAACTCACGGCTCTGTGGTAAAATCAATGGGACGTCCCATAGACCAGTCACTCCTGAGGGACTCACAGCTGGGACCAGGTTCAGACGGAGGACGTTTCTGGTGGATCCTGAGACACAGAAGAAAACACACTTCAGTCACAGTAAAACACACGGGGCTGTTCTGACTCAGACACTTCAGGAGGTTCTACAAAGTGTTCACGAGGCCTTCACCCCAGACGCTTCAGGGCGATGGTTCGAACAGAGAAAATACATTTCATGTTCTCCAAAGTGTTTAGACAGAAGAGAAAATACTCACACCTTTTTATTTGACACCTCAAACGTTTCCATGTTCAGGTAGACGTCCCAAAGTGACACTGAATATAATGGATGCTTAAACAATCCACTCTTAAAATCCATCAGTGTCTTTGAGGACGAGACAGAATTTTCCCCACAGGGTCCACGAGAACGAAACCATTTTAAAGTCATTTAATCGGATCAATGCATCATTTTTATTTTTTATTTCTATAGTGTTGTGAATGGGTTTTATGGGTTTTATTTTTTCTCTCACTTTAAACTAAGTTAAGGATGAAGAAGCCTAAATATCTCTTCATGTGTTCAAACCGTGTTTAAGTTTGCTCATATTATTTCACAATAATGTGACCAAAAGACAAGACGTCCTGAAGCGACACATGTGCACCTGGTGTTTCTGCTCCTCACATTTCTTTAGTTCATGGAAACAGTCTCATCTAATCATTGGCTCAGACTTACTGTGGACCAGGCTCCTTCTTCTGCTTTCTCCGCTGTTCACTGCCCAGTCGTCTGTTCCTCTGTGGATCAGGCTCCTTTTTAAAATCCATCAATCGTCCAAAAGAGTGTTCACTTCCCAGCGCCGCCCTGCTGGTGGTGGGAGGCTCTGCGTCCTCTCTGTGCTCGCTCTGATCCATGCTCAGTCCAGAGTCCTACAGAATGACATCACAGTGTTTAGCCCCGCCCACTGCCCACATGGTTCAGATTCAGATTCAAGTATTTATTGTCATTGTCACAGAAGAACAACGAAATTGCGTTTGGAGCCTCCAAACTTCACAATAGTTAAGTGCAAACCCATAAATAATAATAAATCCCCCTTAACCCAGTGCAAACACTGACCCAGTGTGACCTCAGTACAACAGGAGACAGTTCTTATAGCAGCAGCATGAGAGCAGGTCAAGTACGAGCACAGGGACATTCAGACACCTGAGAATCATGACAAAGTGCAACAGTGCAGCCAGTTCAGTGTTATTATATGTAATGGGATATGGTGATTCTCTATGGAGAGAGGGGGGCAAAGGAGAGAGAGAATAGTGACATAATGCAACAGTGCAAACCAGTTCAATGCTGTTTAAAAGTTGGATGTGGTTATTGTCCGTGAGAGGGGGGCAGAGAGGGGAGAGGGGCAGAGTTCAGGAGCCTTACAGCCTGTGGATACAGACTGTTGGCCAGTCTGGATGTTCTGGCCTGTATGGACCTGTACCTTCTCCCTGAGGGCAGCAGGTGGAAAAGGTGGTGCACAGGGTGGTGTTGGTCCTGCAGGATGTTGTGCACTCTTCTCAGGCAGCGAGTGGAGTAGATGGTGCTGATTTCTGGCAGAGTTGTTCCAGTGATTTTACCGGCTGCTTTCACCACCTGCTGGAGTGTCTGCTGGTCCGCCTTAGTGCAGCTGGAGAACCACACTAAAAATCCATACGTCAGAACACTGCTGATGACACAGTTGGAAAGGTTCAACATCAGAGGTCTGGGAATGTGGGCACTCCTCAGTTTCCTCAGGTAGTAAAGGCGCTGTTGGGCCTCCCGTACGGCTGAGGTGATGTGATTGCCCCAGGACAGGTCCTCAGTCACAGTTACCCCCAGGAGTTTAAAGCTGCTCACCCTCTCCACCGCCTCGTTGCCAGTGAGGAGAGGTAGATGGTTGTTGTGACCTTTTCTGCGGAAATCCACAACAATCTCCTTGGTCTTTTTAGTGTTTCAAACCAAGTTATTGTCGTGGCACCATGACTCTAGATGTTGCACCTCCCTCCTGTAGTTAGTCTCATCGTTGTTGGATATGAGACCGAGCACTGTGGTGTCATCGGCGAACTTAACGATGAGATTGGACGCGGAGGAGCCAAGGCAGTCATGGGTGAAGAGAGTGTATAGCAGAGGGCTCAGAACACACCCTTGGGGGACCCCGGTGTTGACAACAAGGGTGGAGGAGGTGTTCTTGCCCACTCTGACACTCTGTGTACGGTTAGTGAGAAAGTCCACAGTCCAGTTGCACAGAGAGGAGTGGAGTCCCAGTTGGTGGAGTTTGGACCGGAGTTTGTATGGCCGGATGGTGTTAAAAGCCGAACTGTAGTCTCCAAAGAGGAGCCGTGCATAGGTGTTCTTGTGCTCCACGTGCTCCAGTAGTGTGTGCAGCACCGTGGCCACGGCGTCCTCAGTTGACCGGTTCTCTCTATATGCAAACTGGTGTGAATCCAGGGATGGTGGTAAAGCGGCTTTGATGTGTTTTATGACCAGTCTCTCCAGGCATTTGGCGGGGATTCATCTCATGGAGTTTTGTCAAGTGCCTCATAAAGAGACGTTCAAACCCAAATGTAAAGGAGGAGACGCCAAAAGAGCCAAACATGTGAGAAAATAGAACTGGACAATGAACTTGGTCTGGACCATCGGCTCTGTTCACGTGACGTCACAAACCAGGAAGAGAAACAGAAAATACTGTGGAGGCCCAAAATGCTTCACTCACTTCTGCAGAGTATTCATTGTATTTGTTTAGAAAAGCCGTAGAATCTCATTGTTCTGACGCGGCTCAGACTGGGAAGAGTTTCTGTTCTGACTAAGCAATGAAAAAGTGAGGCTGCCCAACACAAAATGTGAGTAAAAACAGCTCTGAAATAAAAGCACTGCAGCTTTAGTCCCTGCATGAGGCCCAATGATAAAATCACTTTATTGTGTCATTCCAAATGAGCTTAAAGTGTGGGCTCAGAGTGGACCAAAGGGCCGTATGTGGCCCCGGAGCCGGACTATGCCCAGGTCTGGTGTAAGGACTAAAGTCGTCCTCTTTGTGCAGGTCACAGGTGCAGATCCAGAAGTCCTGTGCCCTGGTTTGTTCATCAGAGCTCCAGAATGTGCTTTAGGCGGAGGCTGTGCAGAGACATGACCCACCTGCACCCGCTTTACCTCTTCTCTTTGAGTTCTCCACCCGCCTGAACCCCACGGGGCCACAGGGCCACCCGCACAGCACTACTGACCACACCTAAAGACGCCACATTATGAGGCAGCAAAAACAGGCTTCAGTGTGGACGCAAAAGACACACAAATGTAGAGCAGAAAAGATGTTCAACTGTGACGACACAGAACAACAGGAGATTCACAGCACAAGAATCTGTGAAAGAACTGAGGAAATATCTCAAGTTCTGATGAGACGAACGACACAAACAGGCTGAAAACAGAAGAAACCAGGTCTGAACCAGGTCTGAACCAGGTCTGAACCAGGTCTGAACCAGGTCTGAACCAGGTCTGAACCAGGACTGAACCAGGTCTGAACCAGGTCTGAACCAGGTCTGAACCAGGAATGAACCAGGTCTGAACCAGGTCTGAACCAGGTCTGAACCAGGTCTGAACCAGGACTAAACCGGGTCTGAACCGGGTCTGAACCGGGTCTGAACCGGGTCTGAACCGGGTCTGAACCGGGTCTGAACCGGGACTGAACCAGGTCTGAACCAGGTCTGAACCAGGACTGAACCAGGTCTGAACCAGGACTGAACCAGGTCTGAACCAGGTCTGAACCAGGAATGAACCAGGTCTGAACCAGGTCTGAACCAGGTCTGAACCAGGACTAAACCAGGTCTGAACCGGGTCTGAACCGGGTCTGAACCGGGTCTGAACCGGGTCTGAACCGGGACTGAACCAGGTCTGAACCAGGACTAAACCAGGTCTGAACCAGGACTAAACCAGGTCTGAACCAGGTCTGAACCAGGATTAAACCAGGTCTGAATCAGGTCTGAACCAGGACTAAACCAGGACTAAACCAGGACTAAACCAGGACTAAACCAGGACTAAACCAGGACTAACCCAGGACTAAACCAGGTCTAAACAAGGTCTAAACCAGGTCTAAACCAGGTCTGAACCAGGACTAAACCAGGACTAAACAAGGACTAAACAAGGACTAAACCAGGACTAAACCAGGTCTAAATCAGGACTAAACCAGGACTAACCCAGGACTAAACCAGGACTCACCCCGTGTTGCAGAGGGTCAAACTGAGCCCTGAGAGGATCCAAAGGAAGTGTCCCAGAGAAAAGTGCGTCTGAAGGAAGAGGCTTGTTTGCGTGTTCTTCCTGGAGCCACTCAGAGCTGCTCCTCTATTGGCTGCAGTCCAGGTGGGCGGGGCTTCGTACACCTGAACTGACGTCACTGCTGCTGCGACTCTGCGACGCACAAACATTTCAAAGAAATGGACTTTTGAACTGCTCTTATCAGAAGAGCTTAGAATATGCACGATCCTGATAGAAACGCCTAGAAATCAAACCAACTTTACTTTGACACATGAAGAGTGGCACATACACACACATGTGAACGGAGGACGAATCCAGACCGAGACCTGTCCGAGACCACAGGCTCCCGAGACCAGGACAAGACCGAGACTTTTAAAGGCCCAGATCCAGACAAGACCTTTGGCATTTTCTACATTTCTTTGTATTTGACACTTGTTTTGGCTCAAACACATCCATGTTTTCTATAAATCCAGCTCCATTTCATCTGAATCATGTTCACTAAAGTGTTTCTTACCCTGTCTGCGCTCCGGATGCTGCGATGTCACTTCGTCACATCCTCGGGCCCTTTCTGTCCTCGGCTCCACTTCATTTGGCCTCTAAATGACTCCATTGTGCCGCTTTAGTTAGTTTCCACAGTTAGTCACCAGTCCGTAGGCCCCATCAGAACCGTAGATAATCCTGCACGGAGCCCACACCGGACTCAGGCTCCGTGGACACGGAAACGCTCTGAAGCAAAAGCGCACTCACTCTTGTTCCGCGTTTACGCGTTTTGGGTGGAGAATTCTGCACAGGGACACGCCAAACTGTAGGGGGCAGCACCACCCACACCAAATGCTGCGTATAACCAGTGGTTATCATGGAACTATAAGAAAATGTGATTATACATCCATGGTGCTTCTACGAAATATACTGAACCTGCCCAAATACTAGGACGGAGTATAAGGCTGAGATAAAAACAAATAAAGAGAAGAAAGTCAGAACATTTCCACAGTAAAGTCGTAATACTGCAAAAATAAAGTCGAAGCCAGAAAAAGCAGTAATTTTACGAGAATAAAGTCGTAGTCAGAATAAAGTCGTAATATTTTTTGAGTAAAAGTCATAATATTAGGAGAAAAAAGAAACGACAAAAGAACAACAAAAGAACAACTAAAGAACGACTAAAGAACGTCAAAAGAACCAAAAAAGAACGACAAAAGAACGAGAGAAGACACAAGTTTATTTAGACACTTCAGGCAGAACATCCAAACTTCACAATCCTCTTTGCAAAAACTAATATAGTGTTTTAGTCCTGGTTTAGTCCTGGTTCAGTCCTGGCTTAGTCCTGGTTTAGTCCTGGTTCAGTCCTGGTTCAGTCCTGGTTCAGTCCTGGTTTAGTCCTGGTTTAGTCCTGGTTCAGTCCTGGTTCAGTCCTGGTTTAGTCCTGGTTCAGTCCTGGTTTAGTCCTGGTTTAGTCCTGGTTCAGTCCTGGTTTAGTCCTGGTTCAGTCCTGGTTCAGTCCTGGTTCAGTCCTGGTTCAGTCCTGGTTCAGTCCTGGTTTAGTCCTGGTTCAGTCCTGGTTCAGTCCTGGTTTAGTCCTGGTTCAGTCCTGGTTCAGTCCTGGTTCAGTCCTGGTTTAGTCCTGGTTCAGTCCTGGTTCAGTCCTGGTTCAGTCCTGGTTCAGTCCTGGTTTAGTCCTGGTTCAGTCCTGGTTCAGTCCTGGTTCAGTCCTGGTTCAGTCCTGGTTCAGTCCTGGTTTAGTCCTGGTTCAGTCCTGGTTCAGTCCTGGTTCAGTCCTGGTTTAGTCCTGGTTTAGTCCTGGTTCAGTCCTGGTTCAGTCCTGGTTCAGTCCTGGTTCAGTCCTGGTTTAGTCCTGGTTCAGTCCTGGTTCAGTCCTGGTTCAGTCCTGGTTTAGTCCTGGTTTAGTCCTGGTTCAGTCCTGGTTTAGTCCTGGTTTAGTCCTGGTTTAGTCCTGGTTCAGTCCTGGTTCAGTCCTGGTTCAGTCCTGGTTTAGTCCTGGTGTAGTCCTGGTTCAGTCCTGGTTCAGTCCTGGTTCAGTCCTGGTGTAGTCCTGGTGTAGTCCTGGTTCAGTCCTGGTTCAGTCCTGGTTTAGTCCTGGTTTAGTCCTGGTTCAGTCCTGGTTCAGTCCTGGTTCAGTCCTGGTTCAGTCCTGGTTTAGTCCTGGTTCAGTCCTGGTTCAGTCCTGGTTCAGTCCTGGTTTAGTCCTGGTTTAGTCCTGGTTCAGTCCTGGTTCAGTCCTGGTTTAGTCCTGGTTCAGTCCTGGTTTAGTCCTGGTTTAGTCCTGGTTCAGTCCTGGTTTAGTCCTGGTTTAGTCCTGGTTCAGTCCTGGTTCAGTCCTGGTTCAGTCCTGGTTCAGTCCTGGTTCAGTCCTGGTTCAGTCCTGGTTTAGTCCTGGTTCAGTCCTGGTTCAGTCCTGGTTCAGTCCTGGTTCAGTCCTGGTTCAGTCCTGGTTTAGTCCTGGTTCAGTCCTGGTTCAGTCCTGGTTCAGTCCTGGTTTAGTCCTGGTTCAGTCCTGGTTCAGTCCTGGTTCAGTCCTGGTTCAGTCCTGGTTCAGTCCTGGTTCAGTCCTGGTTCAGTCCTGGTTTAGTCCTGGTTCAGTCCTTGTTCCTCCTGAAGCTGCCTCAGGTTCTCAGACTCAGACTCGGACTCAGACTCGGACTCGTCGGGGACCCGAGGAGGTTCGTAATCTGACCCTGAGTCGATGAAGCTGCTCTGGTCCTGGTCCTGGTCCTGGTCCTGGTCCTGGTCCTGGTCCTGGTCCTGGTCCTCTGCAACACGTTTGGACCAAGGACGAGAGCGACGGGCTGAAGAGGAGAGGAGAGAGGAGAGAGGAGAGGAGAGAGGAGAGAGAAGAGAGGAGATAGGAGAGAGGAGAGGAGAGGAGAGAGGAGAGAGGAGAGGAGAGGAGAGGAGAGAGGAGAGAGATGAGAGGAGATAGGAGAGAGGAGAGAGGAGAGGAGAGAGGAGAGGAGATAGGAGAGAGGAGAGAGGAGAGAGGAGAGAGGAGAGAGGAGAGAGGAGAGAGGAGAGAGAAGAGAGGAGATAGGAGAGAGGAGAGGAGAGAGGAGAGAGATGAGAGGAGATAGGAGAGAGGAGAGAGGAGAGGAGAGAGGAGAGAGGAGAGGAGAGAGGAGAGAGGAGAGAGGAGAGAGATCATCATGTTCACACAGAAAACATTGCCTCTCTGTGCTGAGCCGCTCCCCCTTCAGACACACACACACACTCAGAGCGTCACTAATGAACAATAAGGAGGGTTTGAACAGGGAGAGATCCCTAGATGACTCAGACATGGAGGAGTCTAGAACTTCTTCAGGTTTGTGACGAGGAAATGTGTTTATTTAGAAAAGTTTAGTCCAACGTCAGTGTTTCTGTTCACAAAACTGGTGACAGGGGCAGACAGGTGCAGGGCAGACAGGTGCAGGGGCAGACAGGTGCAGGGGCAGACAGGTGCGGGGGCAGACAGGTGCAGGGGCAGACAGGTGCGGGGCAGACAGGTGCAGGGGCAGACAGGTGCAGGGGCAGACAGGTGCGGGGCAGACAGGTGCAGGGGCAGACAGGTGCGGGGCAGACAGGTGCGGGGCAGACAGGTGCAGGGGCAGACAGGTGCAGGGGCAGACAGGTGCAGGGGCAGACAGGTGCAGGGCAGACAGGTGCAGGGGCAGACAGGTGCAGGGCAGACAGGTGCAGGGCAGACAGGTGCAGGGGCAGACAGGTGCGGTGGCAGACAGGTGCAGGGGCAGACAGGTGCGGGGGCAGACAGGTGCAGGGCAGACAGGTGCAGGGGCAGACAGGTGCGGGGGCAGACAGGTGCGGGGGCAGACAGGTGCAGGGGCAGACAGGTGCAGGGGCAGACAGGTGCAGGGGCAGACAGGTGCAGGGGCAGACAGGTGCAGGGCAGACAGGTGCAGGGCAGACAGGTGCAGGGGCAGACAGGTGCAGGGGCAGACAGGTGCGGGGCAGACAGGTGCGGGGCAGAGAGGTGCAGGGGCAGACAGGTGCGGGGCAGACAGGTGCAGGGGCAGACAGGTGCAGGGCAGACAGGTGCAGGGCAGACAGGTGCAGGGGCAGACAGGTGCAGGGCAGACAGGTGCAGGGGCAGACAGGTGCAGGGGCAGACAGGTGCGGGGGCAGACAGGTGCAGGGGCAGACAGGTGCGGGGCAGACATGTGCGGGGGCAGACAGGTGCAGGGCAGACAGGTGCGCGGCACACAGGTGACGGGGCAGACAGGTGCAGGGGCAGACAGGTGCAGGGGCAGACAGGTGCAGGGCAGACAGGTGCGGGGCAGACATGTGCGGGGGCAGACAGGTGCGGGGGCAGACAGGTGCGGGGCAGACAGGTGCAGGGCAGACAGGTGCGGGGGCAGACAGGTGCAGGGCAGACAGGTGCAGGGGCAGACAGGTGCAGGGCAGACAGGTGCAGGGGCAGACAGGTGCAGGGCAGACAGGTGCAGGGGCAGACAGGTGCAGGGCAGACAGGTGCAGGGCAGACAGGTGCAGGGGCAGACAGGTGCGGGGGCAGACAGGTGCAGGGCAGACAGGTGCAGGGGCAGACAGGTGCAGGGCAGACAGGTGCAGGGGCAGACAGGTGCAGGGGCAGACAGGTGCGGGGGCAGACAGGTGCGGGGGCAGACAGGTGCAGGGGCAGACAGGTGCAGGGGCAGACAGGTGCAGGGGCAGACAGGTGCGGGGGCAGACAGGTGCGGGGCAGACAGGTGCAGGGCAGACAGGTGCGGGGCAGACAAGTGCGGGGGCAGACAGGTGCGGGGCAGACAGGTGCGGGGCAGACAGGTGCGGGGGCAGACAGGTGCGGGGGCAGACAGGTGCAGGGGCAGACAGGTGCAGGGCAGACAGGTGCGGGGCAGACATGTGCGGGGGCAGACAGGTGCGGGGGCAGACAGGTGCGGGGCAGACAGGTGCGGGGGCAGACAGGTGCAGGGGCAGACAGGTGCAGGGCAGACAGGTGCAGGGGCAGACAGGTGCAGGGCAGACAGGTGCAGGGCAGACAGGTGCAGGGGCAGACAGGTGCGGTGGCAGACAGGTGCAGGGGCAGACAGGTGCGGGGGCAGACAGGTGCAGGGCAGACAGGTGCAGGGGCAGACAGGTGCAGGGCAGACAGGTGCAGGGGCAGACAGGTGCGGGGGCAGACAGGTGCAGGGGCAGACAGGTGCAGGGGCAGACAGGTGCAGGGGCAGACAGGTGCAGGGGCAGACAGGTGCGGGGGCAGACAGGTGCAGGGTCTCACCTGGTCTCCTCCTGTGATTAAACTCTTTTCGATGCTGAGGGTTCTTCCTGAAAGAAACACAGAAAACCAGAATATGGACTAGGATCTGGACCGGGATCTGAGCCAGGATCTGGACCAGGATCTGACCTGTAGCAGTCGGTCCCATAGGGACACTCGGGTTTCGCAGAGTCCTGGTCTGAGTCCTGGTCTTGGTCCGGATCCTCATAGTCCGGGTCTCCGGGGTGACTCTGCTCCTGGAAGTGCACCGGATTCTTCCTGTGAATGAGAACCACAAGTAATGGTTTAGTCCTGGTTTAGTTCTGTTTTAGTTCTGGTTTAGTCCTGGTTTAGTCCTGGTTTAGTCCTGGTTTAGTCCTGGTTTAGTCCTGGTTTAGTCCTGGTTTAGACATGGTTTAGACCTGGTTCAGTCCTGGTTTAGTCCTGGTTTAGAACTGGTTTAGACCTGGTTTAGTCCTGGTTTAGACCTGGTTTAGACCTGGTTTAGACCTGGTTTAGACCTGGTTGAGTCCTGGTTTAGACCTTGTTTAGTCCTGGTTTAGACCTGGTTTAGTCCTGGTTTAGAACTGGTTTAGACCTGGTTTAGTCCTGGTTTAGACCTGGTTTAGACCTGGTTTAGACCTGGTTCAGTCCTGGTTTAGTCCTGGTTTAGAACTGGTTCAGTACTGGTTTAGTCCTGGTTTAGACATGGTTTAGTGCTGGTTTGGTCGTGGTTTAGACCTGGTTTAGTCCTGGTTTAGACCTGGTTTAGTCCTGGTTTGGTGCTGGTTTAGTCCTGGTTCAGTCCTGGTTTTGTCCTGGTTTTGACCTGGTTCAGTCCTGGTTTAGTCCTGGTTTGGTCCTGGTTTTGACCTGGTTCAGTCCTGGTTCAGTCCTGGTTTTGTCCTGGTTTTGACCTGGTTCAGTCCTGGTTCAGTCCGAGTTCCGTCCTGGTTTAGTCCTGGGTTAGTACTGCTTTAGACCTGGTTTAGACCTGGTTTAGTCCTGGTTTAGACCTGTTTTAGTCCTGGTTTAGACCTGGTTTAGACCTGGTTTAGTCCTGGTTTAGTCCTGGTTCATTCCTGGTTTAGGCCTGGTTCAGTCCTGGTTCAGTCCTGGTTCAGTCCTGGTTCAGTCCTGGTTTAGGCCTGGTTCAGTCCTGGTTCAGTCCTGGTTTAGTCCTGGTTCAGTCCTGGTTCAGTCCTGGTTCAGTCCTGGTTCAGTCCTGGTTTAGTTCTGGTTTAGTCCTGGTTTAGTCCTGGTTTAGTCTTGGTTTAGTCCTGGTTTAGTCCTGGTTCAGGCCTGGTTCAGGCCTGGTTTAGTCCTGGTTTAGTCCTGGTTTAGTCCTGGTTTAGACATGGTTTAGTGCTGGTTTGGTCGTGGTTTAGACCTGGTTTAGTCCTGGATTAGACCTGGTTTAGTCCTGGTTCAGTCCTGGTTTAGGCCTGGTTCAGTCCTGGTTCAGTCCTGGTTTAGTCCTGGTTCAGTCCTGGTTCAGTCCTGGTTCAGTCCTGGTTCAGTCCTGGTTTAGTTCTGGTTTAGTCCTGGTTTAGTCTTGGTTTAGTCTTGGTTTAGTCCTGGTTTAGTCCTGGTTCAGGCCTGGTTCAGGCCTGGTTTAGTCCTGGTTTAGTCCTGGTTCAGTCCTGGTTTAGTCCTGGTTTAGACCTGGTTTAGAACTGGTTCAGTACTGGTTTAGTCCTGGTTTAGACATGGTTTAGTGCTGGTTTGGTCGTGGTTTAGACCTGGTTTAGTCCTGGATTAGACCTGGTTTAGTCCTGGTTTGGTGCTGGTTTAGTCCTGGTTCAGTCCTGGTTTTGTCCTGGTTTTGACCTGGTTCAGTCCTGGTTTGGTCCTGGTTCAGTCCTGGTTTGGTCCTGGTTTGGTCCTGGTTTTGACCTGGTTCAGTCCTGGTTCAGTCCTGGTTTTGTCCTGGTTTGGTCCTGGTTTTGACCTGGTTCAGTCCTGGTTCAGTCCGAGTTCCGTCCTGGTTTAGACCTGTTTTAGTCCTGGTTTAGACCTGTTTTAGTCCTGGTTTAGACCTGGTTTAGACCTGGTTCAGTCCTGGTTTAGTCCTGGTTTGGTCCTGGTTTAGACCTGGTTTAGTCCTGGTTTAGTCCTGGTTTAGTCTTGGTTTAGTCCTGGTTTAGTCCTGGTTCAGGCCTGGTTTAGTCCTGGTTTAGTCCTGGTTCAGTCCTGGTTTAGTCCTGGTTTAGTCCTGGTTTAGTCCTGGTTTAGTCCTGGTTTAGTCCTGGTTTAGGCCTGGTTCAGGCCTGGTTTAGTCCTGGTTTAGTCCTGGTTCAGTCCTGGTTTAGTCCTGGTTTAGTCCTGGTTTAGTCCTGGTTCATTCCTGGTTTAGGCCTGGTTCAGTCCTGGTTCAGTCCTGGTTCAGTCCTGGTTCAGTCCTGGTTCAGTCCTGGTTCAGTTCTGGTTTAGTCCTGGTTTACTCCTGGTTTAGTCTTGGTTTAGTCCTGGTTTAGTCCTGGTTCAGGCCTGGTTCAGGCCTGGTTTAGTCCTGGTTTAGTCCTGGTTCATTCCTGGTTCAGTCCTGGTTCAGTCCTGGTTTAGTCCTGGTTTAGTCCTGGTTTAGTCCTGGTTCATTCCTGGTTCAGTCCTGGTTCAGTCCTGGTTTAGTCCTGGTTTAGTCCTGGTTCAGTCCTGGTTCAGTCCTGGTTCAGTCCTGGTTCAGTCCTGGTTTAGTCCTGGTTTAGTTCTGGTTTAGTCCTGGTTTAGTCCTGGTTTAGTCTTGGTTTAGGCCTGGTTCAGGCCTGGTTCAGGCCTGGTTCAGGCCTGGTTCAGTCCTGGTTTAGTCCTGGTTTAGTCCTGGTTTAGTCCTGGTTTAGTCCTGGTTTTAGTCCTGGTTCAGTCCTGGTTCAGTCCTGGTTCAGTCCTGGTTTAGTCCTGGTTTAGTCCTGGTTTAGTCCTGGTTTAGTCCTGGTTCAGTCCTGGTTCAGTCCTGGTTCAGTCCTGGTTCAGTCCTGGTTTAGTCCTGGTTCAGTCCTGGTATAGTCCTGGTTCAGTCCTGGTTTAGTCCTGGTTTAGTCCTGGTATAGTCCTGGTTTAGTCCTGGTTTAGTCCTGGTTCAGTCCTGGTTTAGTCCTGGTTTAGTCCTGGTTTAGTCCTGGTTCAGTCCTGGTTTAGTCCTGGTTTAGTCCTGGTTTAGTCCTGGTTCAGTCCTGGTTTAGTCCTGGTTTAGACCTGGTTTAGAACTGGTTCAGTACTGGTTTAGTCCTGGTTTAGACATGGTTTAGTGCTGGTTTGGTCGTGGTTTAGACCTGCTTTAGTCCTGGTTTAGTCCTGGTTCAGTCCTGGTTTAGTCCTGGTTTAGTCCTGGTTTAGTCCTGGTTCAGTCCTGGTTTAGTCCTGGTTTAGTCCTGGTTTAGTCCTGGTTCAGTCCTGGTTTAGTCCTGGTTTAGACCTGGTTTAGAACTGGTTCAGTACTGGTTTAGTCCTGGTTTAGACATGGTTTAGTGCTGGTTTAGTCCTGGTTTAGACCTGGTTCAGTCCTGGTTTAGTCCTGGTTTGGTCCTGGTTTAGACCTGGTTTAGTCCTGGTTTAGTCCTGGTTTAGTCTTGGTTTAGTCCTGGTTTAGTGCTGGTTCAGGCCTGGTTTAGTCCTGGTTCAGTCCTGGTTTAGTCCTGGTTTAGTCCTGGTTTAGTCCTGGTTTAGTCCTGGTTTAGTCCTGGTTCAGGCCTGGTTCAGGCCTGGTTTAGTCCTGGTTTAGTCCTGGTTCAGTCCTGGTTCAGTCCTGGTTTAGTCCTGGTTTAGTCCTGGTTCATTCCTGGTTTAGGCCTGGTTCAGTCCTGGTTCAGTCCTGGTTCAGTCCTGGTTCAGTCCTGGTTTAGTTCTGGTTTAGTCCTGGTTTAGTCCTGGTTTAGTCTTGGTTTAGTCCTGGTTTAGTCCTGGTTCAGGCCTGGTTCAGGCCTGGTTTAGTCCTGGTTTAGTCCTGGTTCATTCCTGGTTCAGTCCTGGTTCAGTCCTGGTTTAGTCCTGGTTTAGTCCTGGTTTAGTCCTGGTTCATTCCTGGTTCAGTTCTGGTTCAGTCCTGGTTTAGTCCTGGTTCAGTCCTGGTTCAGGCCTGGTTCAGGCCTGGTTCAGTCCTGGTTTAGTCCTGGTTTAGTCCTGGTTTAGTCCTGGTTCAGTCCTGGTTCAGTCCTGGTTCAGTCCTGGTTTAGTCCTGGTTTAGTCCTGGTTTAGTCCTGGTTCAGTCCTGGTTCAGTCCTGGTTCAGTCCTGGTTCAGTCCTGGTTTAGTCCTGGTTCAGTCCTGGTATAGTCCTGGTTTAGTCCTGGTTTAGTCCTGGTTTAGTCCTGGTTTAGTCCTGGTTCAGTCCTGGTTTAGTCCTGGTTTGGTCCTGGTTTGGTCCTGGTTTTGACCTGGTTCAGTCCTGGTTCAGTCCTGGTTTTGTCCTGGTTTGGTCCTGGTTTGGTCCTGGTTTTGACCTGGTTCAGTCCTGGTTCAGTCCGAGTTCCGTCCTGGTTTAGTCCTGGGTTAGACCTGTTTTAGTCCTGGTTTAGACCTGTTTTAGTCCTGGTTTAGACCTGGTTTAGACCTGGTTCAGTCCTGGTTTAGTCCTGGTTTGGTCCTGGTTTAGACCTGGTTTAGTCCTGGTTTAGTCCTGGTTTAGTCTTGGTTTAGTCCTGGTTTAGTCCTGGTTCAGGCCTGGTTTAGTCCTGGTTCAGTCCTGGTTTAGTCCTGGTTTAGTCCTGGTTTAGTCCTGGTTTAGTCCTGGTTTAGTCCTGGTTCAGGCCTGGTTCAGGCCTGGTTCAGGCCTGGTTTAGTCCTGGTTTAGTCCTGGTTCAGTCCTGGTTCAGTCCTGGTTTAGTCCTGGTTTAGTCCTGGTTCATTCCTGGTTTAGGCCTGGTTCAGTCCTGGTTCAGTCCTGGTTCAGTCCTGGTTCAGTCCTGGTTTAGTCTTGGTTTAGTCCTGGTTTAGTCCTGGTTCAGTCCTGGTTCAGTCCTGGTTTAGTTCTGGTTTAGTCCTGGTTTAGTCCTGGTTTAGTCTTGGTTTAGTCCTGGTTTAGTCCTGGTTCAGGCCTGGTTCAGGCCTGGTTCAGTCCTGGTTCAGTCCTGGTTTAGTCCTGGTTTAGTCCTGGTTTAGTCCTGGTTCATTCCTGGTTCAGTTCCTGGTTCAGTCCTGGTTTAGTCCTGGTTTAGTCCTGGTTCAGTCCTGGTTCAGTCCTGGTTTAGTCCTGGTTCAGTCCTGGTTTAGTCCTGGTTTAGTTCTGGTTTAGTCCTGGTTTAGTCCTGGTTTTAGTCTTGGTTTGAGGCCTGGTTCAGGCCTGGTTCAGGCCTGGTTCAGGCCTGGTTCAGTCCTAGGTTTAGTCCTGGTTTAGTCCTGGTTTAGTCCTGGTTTAGTCCTGGTTCAGTGGTTTAGTCCTGGTTCAGTCCTGGTTCAGTCCTGGTTCAGTCTGGTTTAGTCCTGGTTCAGTCTGGTTTAGTCCTGGTTTAGACCTGGTTCAGTCCTGGTTCAGTCCTGGTTCAGTCTGGTTCAGTCCTGGTTTAGTCCTGGTTTAGTCCTGGTATAGTCCTGGTTTAGTCTTTGGTTTAGTCCTGGTTTAGGTCCTGGTATCAGTCCTGGTTTAGTCCTGGTTTAGTCCTGGTTCAGTCCTGGTTTTAGTCCTGGTTTTAGTCCTGGTTTAGTCCTGGTTCAGTCTGGTTTAGTCTGGTTTAGGCCTGGTTTAGTCCTGGTTCAGTCCTGGTTTAGTCCTGGTTTGAGTCCTGGTTTAGTCTGGGTTTAGTACTGGTTTAGTCCTGGTTTAGACATGGTTTAGTGCTGGTTTGGTGAAGTGGTTCAGACCTGCTTTAGTCCTGGTTCAGTCCTGGTTCAGTCCTGGTTTAGTCCTGGTTTAGTCCTGGTTTAGTCTGGTTCAGTCTGGTTTTAGTCCTGGTTTAGTCCTGGTTTAGTCCTGGTTCAGTCCTGGTTTAGTCCTGGTTTTCAGACCTGGTTCAGAACTGGTTCAGTACTGGTAAAGTCCTGGTTAAGACATAGTTTAGTGCTGGTTTAGTCTGGTTTAGACCTGGTTCAGTCCTGGTTTAGTCCTGGTTAAGTCCTGGTTTAGACCTGGTTCAGTCCTGGTTCAGTCTGGTTTAGTCCTGGTTTTAGTCTTGGTTTAGTCCTGGTTTGAGTGCTGGTTCAGGCCTGGTTTAGTCTGGTTCAGTCCTGGTTTAGTCTGGTTTAGTCCTGGTTTAGTCTGGTTTAGTCCTGGTTTAGTCCTGGTTCAGGCCTGGTTCAGTCCTGGATCAGTTCTGGTCCAGTCCTGGTTCAGTCCTGGTTCAGTCCTGGTTTTAGTCCTGGTTTAGTCTGGTTCATTCTGGTTTAGGCCTGGTTCAGGCCTGGTTCAGTCCTGGTTCAGTCCTGGTTCAGTCCTGGTTTGGTAGTTCCTGGTTTAGTCCTGGTTTAGTCCTGGTTTTAGTCTTGGTTTTAGTCCTGGTTTAGTCCTGGTTCAGGCCTGGTTCAGGCCTGGTTTAGTCCTAGTTTTAGTCCTGGTTCAGTTCCTGGTTCAGTCTGGTTCAGTCCTGGTTACAGTCCTGGTTTGAGTCTGGTTTAGTCCTGGTTCATTCCTGGTTCAGTTCTGGTTCAGTCTGGTTTAGTCTGGTTCAGTCCTGGTTCAGGCCTGGTTTCAGGCCTGGTTCAGTCCTGGTTTAGTCCTGGTTTAGTCCTGGTTTGGTCTGGTTCAGTCCTGGTTCAGTCCTGGTTCAGTCCTGGTTTTAGTCCTGGTTTTAGTCCTGGTTTAGTCCTGGTTCAGTCCTGGTTTAGAACTGGTTCAGTACTGGTTCAGTCCTGGTTTAGTCATGGTTCAGTGCTGGTATAGTCGTGGTTTAGTCCTGGTTTAGTCCTGGTTTAGTCCTGGTTCAGTCCTGGTTCAGTCCTGGTTTATTCCTGGTCTGGTCCTGGTCTGGTCCTGGTTTGACCTGGTTCAGTCCTGGTTCAGTCTGGTTTTGTCCTGGTTTGGTCCTGGTTTGGTCCTGGTTTTGACCTGGTTCAGTCCTGGTTTAGTCCGAGTTTAGTCCTGGTTTAGTCCTGGGTTAGACCTGTTTTAGTCCTGGTTTAGTCCTGGTTTTAGTCCTGGTTTTAGTCCTGGTTTAGACCTGGTTTTAGACCTGGTTCAGTCCTGGTTTAGTCCTGGTTTGGTCTGGTTTGAGACCTGGTTTAGTCCTGGTTTAGTCCTGGTTTAGTCTTGGTTTAGTCTGGTTTAGTCCTGGTTCAGGCCTGGTTTAGTCCTGGTTCAGTCCTGGTTTAGTCCTGGTTTAGTCCTGGTTTTTAGTCCTGGTTTTAGTCCTGGTTTAGTCCTGGTTCAGGCCTGGTTCAGGAGCCTGGTTCAGGCCTGGTTTAGTCCTGGTTTAGTCTGGTTCAGTCCTGGTTCAGTCCTGGTTTAGTCCTGGTTTTAGTCCTGGTTCATTCCTGGTTTAGGCCTGGTTCAGTCCTGGTTCAGTCCTGGTTCAGTCCTGGTTCAGTCCTGGTTTAGTCTTGGTTTAGTCCTGGTTTAGTCCTGGTTCAGTCCTGGTTCAGTCCTGGTTTAGTTCTGGTTTAGTCCTGGTTTAGTCCTGGTTTAGTCTTGGTTTAGTCCTGGTTTAGTCCTGGTTCAGGCCTGGTTCAGGCCTGGTTCAGTCCTGGTTCAGTCCTGGTTTAGTCCTGGTTTAGTCCTGGTTTAGTCCTGGTTCATTCCTGGTTCAGTTCTGGTTCAGTCCTGGTTTAGTCCTGGTTTAGTCCTGGTTCAGTCCTGGTTCAGTCCTGGTTTAGTCCTGGTTCAGTCCTGGTTTAGTCCTGGTTTAGTTCTGGTTTAGTCCTGGTTTAGTCCTGGTTTAGTCTTGGTTCAGGCCTGGTTCAGGCCTGGTTCAGGCCTGGTTCAGGCCTGGTTCAGTCCTGGTTTAGTCCTGGTTTAGTCCTGGTTTAGTCCTGGTTTAGTCCTGGTTCAGTCCTGGTTCAGTCCTGGTTTAGTCCTGGTTTAGTCCTGGTTTAGTCCTGGTTTAGTCCTGGTTCAGTCCTGGTTCAGTCCTGGTTCAGTCCTGGTTTAGTCCTGGTTTAGACCTGGTTTAGACCTGGTTCAGTCCTGGTTTAGTCCTGGTTTGGTCCTGGTTTAGACCTGGTTTAGTCCTGGTTTAGTCCTGGTTTAGTCTTGGTTTAGTCCTGGTTTAGTCCTGGTTCAGGCCTGGTTTAGTCCTGGTTTAGTCCTGGTTCAGTCCTGGTTTAGTCCTGGTTTAGTCCTGGTTTAGTCCTGGTTTAGTCCTGGTTTAGTCCTGGTTTAGGCCTGGTTCAGGCCTGGTTTAGTCCTGGTTTAGTCCTGGTTCAGTCCTGGTTTAGTCCTGGTTTAGTCCTGGTTTAGTCCTGGTTCATTCCTGGTTTAGGCCTGGTTCAGTCCTGGTTCAGTCCTGGTTCAGTCCTGGTTCAGTCCTGGTTCAGTCCTGGTTCAGTTCTGGTTTAGTCCTGGTTTAGTCCTGGTTTAGTCTTGGTTTAGTCCTGGTTTAGTCCTGGTTCAGGCCTGGTTTAGTCCTGGTTCATTCCTGGTTTAGGCCTGGTTCAGTCCTGGTTCAGTCCTGGTTCAGTCCTGGTTTAGTCCTGGTTCAGTCCTGGTTCAGTTCTGGTTTAGTCCTGGTTTAGTCCTGGTTTAGTCTTGGTTTAGTCCTGGTTTAGTCCTGGTTCAGGCCTGGTTCAGGCCTGGTTTAGTCCTGGTTTAGTCCTGGTTCATTCCTGGTTCAGTCCTGGTTCAGTCCTGGTTTAGTCCTGGTTTAGTCCTGGTTTAGTCCTGGTTCATTCCTGGTTCAGTCCTGGTTCAGTCCTGGTTTAGTCCTGGTTTAGTCCTGGTTCAGTCCTGGTTCAGTCCTGGTTCAGTCCTGGTTTAGTCCTGGTTTAGTTCTGGTTTAGTCCTGGTTTAGTCCTGGTTTAGTCTTGGTTTAGGCCTGGTTCAGGCCTGGTTCAGGCCTGGTTCAGGCCTGGTTCAGTCCTGGTTTAGTCCTGGTTTAGTCCTGGTTTAGTCCTGGTTTAGTCCTGGTTTTAGTCCTGGTTCAGTCCTGGTTCAGTCCTGGTTCAGTCCTGGTTTAGTCCTGGTTTAGTCCTGGTTTAGTCCTGGTTCAGTCCTGGTTCAGTCCTGGTTCAGTCCTGGTTCAGTCCTGGTTTAGTCTGGTTTAGTCCTGGTTTAGTCCTGGTTTAGTCCTGGTTTAGTCCTGGTTTAGTCCTGGTATAGTCCTGGTTTAGTCCTGGTTTAGTCCTGGTTCAGTCCTGGTTTAGTCCTGGTTTAGTCCTGGTTTAGTCCTGGTTCAGTCCTGGTTTAGTCCTGGTTTAGTCCTGGTTTAGTCCTGGTTCAGTCCTGGTTTAGTCCTGGTTTAGACCTGGTTTAGAACTGGTTCAGTACTGGTTTAGTCCTGGTTTAGACATGGTTTAGTGCTGGTTTGGTCGTGGTTTAGACCTGCTTTAGTCCTGGTTTAGTCCTGGTTCAGTCCTGGTTTAGTCCTGGTTTAGTCCTGGTTTAGTCCTGGTTCAGTCCTGGTTTAGTCCTGGTTTAGTCCTGGTTTAGTCCTGGTTCAGTCCTGGTTTAGTCCTGGTTTGGTCCTGGTTTAGACCTGGTTTAGTCCTGGTTTAGTCCTGGTTTAGTCCTGGTTTAGTCCTGGTTTGGTCCTGGTTTAGACCTGGTTTAGTCCTGGTTTAGTCCTGGTTTAGTCCTGGTTTAGTCCTGGTTTGGTCCTGGTTTAGACCTGGTTTAGTCCTGGTTTAGTCCTGGTTTGGTCCTGGTTTAGACCTGGTTTAGTCCTGGTTTAGTCCTGGTTTAGTCTTGGTTTAGTCCTGGTTTAGTGCTGGTTCAGGCCTGGTTTAGTCCTGGTTCAGTCCTGGTTTAGTCCTGGTTTAGTCCTGGTTTAGTCCTGGTTTAGTCCTGGTTTAGTCCTGGTTCAGGCCTGGTTCAGGCCTGGTTTAGTCCTGGTTTAGTCCTGGTTCAGTCCTGGTTCAGTCCTGGTTTAGTCCTGGTTTAGTCCTGGTTCATTCCTGGTTTAGGCCTGGTTCAGTCCTGGTTCAGTCCTGGTTCAGTCCTGGTTCAGTCCTGGTTTAGTTCTGGTTTAGTCCTGGTTTAGTCCTGGTTTAGTCTTGGTTTAGTCCTGGTTTAGTCCTGGTTCAGGCCTGGTTCAGGCCTGGTTTAGTCCTGGTTTAGTCCTGGTTCATTCCTGGTTCAGTCCTGGTTCAGTCCTGGTTTAGTCCTGGTTTAGTCCTGGTTTAGTCCTGGTTCATTCCTGGTTCAGTTCTGGTTCAGTCCTGGTTTAGTCCTGGTTCAGTCCTGGTTCAGTCCTGGTTCAGTCCTGGTTCAGTCCTGGTTTAGTCCTGGTTCAGTTCTGGTTCAGTCCTGGTTTAGTCCTGGTTCAGGCCTGGTTCAGGCCTGGTTCAGTCCTGGTTTAGTCCTGGTTTAGTCCTGGTTTAGTCCTGGTTCAGTCCTGGTTCAGTCCTGGTTCAGTCCTGGTTTAGTCCTGGTTTAGTCCTGGTTTAGTCCTGGTTCAGTCCTGGTTCAGTCCTGGTTCAGTCCTGGTTCAGTCCTGGTTTAGTCCTGGTTCAGTCCTGGTATAGTCCTGGTTTAGTCCTGGTTTAGTCCTGGTTTAGTCCTGGTTTAGTCCTGGTTCAGTCCTGGTTTAGTCCTGGTTTGGTCCTGGTTTGGTCCTGGTTTTGACCTGGTTCAGTCCTGGTTCAGTCCTGGTTTTGTCCTGGTTTGGTCCTGGTTTGGTCCTGGTTTTGACCTGGTTCAGTCCTGGTTCAGTCCGAGTTCCGTCCTGGTTTAGTCCTGGGTTAGACCTGTTTTAGTCCTGGTTTAGACCTGTTTTAGTCCTGGTTTAGACCTGGTTTAGACCTGGTTCAGTCCTGGTTTAGTCCTGGTTTGGTCCTGGTTTAGACCTGGTTTAGTCCTGGTTTAGTCCTGGTTTAGTCTTGGTTTAGTCCTGGTTTAGTCCTGGTTCAGGCCTGGTTTAGTCCTGGTTCAGTCCTGGTTTAGTCCTGGTTTAGTCCTGGTTTAGTCCTGGTTTAGTCCTGGTTTAGTCCTGGTTCAGGCCTGGTTCAGGCCTGGTTCAGGCCTGGTTTAGTCCTGGTTTAGTCCTGGTTCAGTCCTGGTTCAGTCCTGGTTTAGTCCTGGTTTAGTCCTGGTTCATTCCTGGTTTAGGCCTGGTTCAGTCCTGGTTCAGTCCTGGTTCAGTCCTGGTTCAGTCCTGGTTTAGTCTTGGTTTAGTCCTGGTTTAGTCCTGGTTCAGTCCTGGTTCAGTCCTGGTTTAGTTCTGGTTTAGTCCTGGTTTAGTCCTGGTTTAGTCTTGGTTTAGTCCTGGTTTAGTCCTGGTTCAGGCCTGGTTCAGGCCTGGTTCAGTCCTGGTTCAGTCCTGGTTTAGTCCTGGTTTAGTCCTGGTTTAGTCCTGGTTCATTCCTGGTTCAGTTCTGGTTCAGTCCTGGTTTAGTCCTGGTTTAGTCCTGGTTCAGTCCTGGTTCAGTCCTGGTTTAGTCCTGGTTCAGTCCTGGTTTAGTCCTGGTTTAGTTCTGGTTTAGTCCTGGTTTAGTCCTGGTTTAGTCTTGGTTCAGGCCTGGTTCAGGCCTGGTTCAGGCCTGGTTCAGGCCTGGTTCAGTCCTGGTTTAGTCCTGGTTTAGTCCTGGTTTAGTCCTGGTTTAGTCCTGGTTCAGTCCTGGTTCAGTCCTGGTTTAGTCCTGGTTTAGTCCTGGTTTAGTCCTGGTTTAGTCCTGGTTCAGTCCTGGTTCAGTCCTGGTTCAGTCCTGGTTTAGTCCTGGTTCAGTCCTGGTATAGTCCTGGTTTAGTCCTGGTTTAGTCCTGGTTTAGTCCTGGTATAGTCCTGGTTTAGTCCTGGTTTAGACCTGGTTCAGTCCTGGTTCAGTCCTGGTTTAGTCCTGGTTTAGTCCTGGTTTAGTCCTGGTTTAGTCCTGGTTCAGTCCTGGTTCAGTCCTGGTTCAGTCCTGGTTCAGTCCTGGTTTAGTCCTGGTTCAGTCCTGGTATAGTCCTGGTTTAGTCCTGGTTTAGTCCTGGTTTAGTCCTGGTTTAGTCCTGGTTTAGTCCTGGTTTAGACCTGGTTCAGTCCTGGTTCAGTCCTGGTTTAGTCCTGGTTTAGTCCTGGTTTAGTCCTGGTTTAGTCCTGGTTCAGTCCTGGTTCAGTCCTGGTTCAGTCCTGGTTCAGTCCTGGTTTAGTCCTGGTTCAGTCCTGGTATAGTCCTGGTTTAGTCCTGGTTTAGTCCTGGTTTAGTCCTGGTATAGTCCTGGTTTAGTCCTGGTTTAGTCCTGGTTCAGTCCTGGTTTAGTCTTGGTTTAGTCCTGGTTCAGGCCTGGTTTAGTCCTGGTTCAGTCCTGGTTCAGTCCTGGTTTAGTCTTGGTTTAGTCCTGGTTCAGTCCTGGTTCAGTCCTGGTTTAGTCCTGGTTTAGTCCTGGTTTAGTCCTGGTTCATTCCTGGTTCAGTCCTGGTTCAGTCCTGGTTTAGTCCTGGTTTAGTCCTGGTTCAGTCCTGGTTCAGTCCTGGTTCAGTCCTGGTTTAGTCCTGGTTTAGTTCTGGTTTAGTCCTGGTTTAGTCCTGGTTTAGTCTTGGTTTAGGCCTGGTTCAGGCCTGGTTCAGGCCTGGTTCAGGCCTGGTTCAGTCCTGGTTTAGTCCTGGTTTAGTCCTGGTTTAGTCCTGGTTTAGTCCTGGTTTTAGTCCTGGTTCAGTCCTGGTTCAGTCCTGGTTCAGTCCTGGTTTAGTCCTGGTTTAGTCCTGGTTCAGTCCTGGTTCAGTCCTGGTTCAGTCCTGGTTCAGTCCTGGTTCAGTCCTGGTTTAGTCCTGGTTCAGTCCTGGTATAGTCCTGGTTCAGTCCTGGTTTAGTCCTGGTTTAGTCCTGGTATAGTCCTGGTTTAGTCCTGGTTTAGTCCTGGTTCAGTCCTGGTTTAGTCCTGGTTTAGTCCTGGTTTAGTCCTGGTTCAGTCCTGGTTTAGTCCTGGTTTAGTCCTGGTTTAGTCCTGGTTCAGTCCTGGTTTAGTCCTGGTTTAGACCTGGTTTAGAACTGGTTCAGTACTGGTTTAGTCCTGGTTTAGACATGGTTTAGTGCTGGTTTGGTCGTGGTTTAGACCTGCTTTAGTCCTGGTTTAGTCCTGGTTCAGTCCTGGTTTAGTCCTGGTTTAGTCCTGGTTTAGTCCTGGTTCAGTCCTGGTTTAGTCCTGGTTTAGTCCTGGTTTAGTCCTGGTTCAGTCCTGGTTTAGTCCTGGTTTAGACCTGGTTTAGAACTGGTTCAGTACTGGTTTAGTCCTGGTTTAGACCTGGTTTAGACCTGGTTTAGACCTGCTTTAGTCCTGGTTTAGTCCTGGTTCAGTCCTGGTTTAGTGCTGGTTTAGTCCTGGTTTAGACCTGGTTCAGTCCTGGTTTAGTCCTGGTTTGGTCCTGGTTTAGACCTGGTTTAGTCCTGGTTTAGTCCTGGTTTAGTCTTGGTTTAGTCCTGGTTTAGTGCTGGTTCAGGCCTGGTTTAGTCCTGGTTCAGTCCTGGTTTAGTCCTGGTTTAGTCCTGGTTTAGTCCTGGTTTAGTCCTGGTTTAGTCCTGGTTCAGGCCTGGTTCAGGCCTGGTTTAGTCCTGGTTTAGTCCTGGTTCAGTCCTGGTTCAGTCCTGGTTTAGTCCTGGTTTAGTCCTGGTTCATTCCTGGTTTAGGCCTGGTTCAGTCCTGGTTCAGTCCTGGTTCAGTCCTGGTTCAGTCCTGGTTTAGTTCTGGTTTAGTCCTGGTTTAGTCCTGGTTTAGTCTTGGTTTAGTCCTGGTTTAGTCCTGGTTCAGGCCTGGTTCAGGCCTGGTTTAGTCCTGGTTTAGTCCTGGTTCATTCCTGGTTCAGTCCTGGTTCAGTCCTGGTTTAGTCCTGGTTTAGTCCTGGTTTAGTCCTGGTTCATTCCTGGTTCAGTTCTGGTTCAGTCCTGGTTTAGTCCTGGTTCAGTCCTGGTTCAGTCCTGGTTCAGTCCTGGTTCAGTCCTGGTTTAGTCCTGGTTCAGTTCTGGTTCAGTCCTGGTTTAGTCCTGGTTCAGGCCTGGTTCAGGCCTGGTTCAGTCCTGGTTTAGTCCTGGTTTAGTCCTGGTTTAGTCCTGGTTCAGTCCTGGTTCAGTCCTGGTTCAGTCCTGGTTTAGTCCTGGTTTAGTCCTGGTTTAGTCCTGGTTCAGTCCTGGTTCAGTCCTGGTTCAGTCCTGGTTTAGTCCTGGTTCAGTCCTGGTATAGTCCTGGTTTAGTCCTGGTTTAGTCCTGGTTTAGTCCTGGTTTAGTCCTGGTTCAGTCCTGGTTTAGTCCTGGTTTGGTCCTGGTTTGGTCCTGGTTTTGACCTGGTTCAGTCCTGGTTCAGTCCTGGTTTTGTCCTGGTTTGGTCCTGGTTTGGTCCTGGTTTTGACCTGGTTCAGTCCTGGTTCAGTCCGAGTTCCGTCCTGGTTTAGTCCTGGGTTAGACCTGTTTTAGTCCTGGTTTAGACCTGTTTTAGTCCTGGTTTAGACCTGGTTTAGACCTGGTTCAGTCCTGGTTTAGTCCTGGTTTGGTCCTGGTTTAGACCTGGTTTAGTCCTGGTTTAGTCCTGGTTTAGTCTTGGTTTAGTCCTGGTTTAGTCCTGGTTCAGGCCTGGTTTAGTCCTGGTTCAGTCCTGGTTTAGTCCTGGTTTAGTCCTGGTTTAGTCCTGGTTTAGTCCTGGTTTAGTCCTGGTTCAGGCCTGGTTCAGGCCTGGTTCAGGCCTGGTTTAGTCCTGGTTTAGTCCTGGTTCAGTCCTGGTTCAGTCCTGGTTTAGTCCTGGTTTAGTCCTGGTTCATTCCTGGTTTAGGCCTGGTTCAGTCCTGGTTCAGTCCTGGTTCAGTCCTGGTTCAGTCCTGGGTTAGTCTTGGTTTTAGGCCTTGTTTAGTCCTGGTTCAGTCCTGGTTCAGTCCTGGTTTAGTTCTGGTTTAGTCCTGGTTTAGTCCTGGTTTAGTCTTGGTTTAGTCCTGGTTTAGTCCTGGTTCAGGCCTGGTTCAGGCCTGGTTCAGTCCTGGTTCAGTCCTGGTTTAGTCCTGGTTTAGTCCTGGTTTAGTCCTGGTTCATTCCTGGTTCAGTTCTGGTTCAGTCCTGGTTTAGTCCTGGTTTAGTCCTGGTTCAGTCCTGGTTCAGTCCTGGTTTAGTCCTGGTTCAGTCCTGGTTTAGTCCTGGTTTAGTTCTGGTTTAGTCCTGGTTTAGTCCTGGTTTAGTCTTGGTTCAGGCCTGGTTCAGGCCTGGTTCAGGCCTGGTTCAGGCCTGGTTCAGTCCTGGTTTAGTCCTGGTTTAGTCCTGTTTTTTGTCCTGGATTAGTCCTGTTTTCGTCCTGGTTGAGTTCTGGTTTTTTCATGGTTTTAGTCCTGGTTTAGTCCTGGTTTAGTCCTGGTTCAGTCCTGGTTCAGTCCTGGTTCAGTCCTGGTTTAGTCCTGGTTCAGTCCTGGTTTTAGTCCTGGTTTAGTCCTGGTTTAGTCTTGGTTCAGTCCTGGTTTAGTCCTGGTTTAGTCCTGGTTTAGTCCAGGTTTTAGTCCTGGTTTAGAACTGGTTTAGTCCAGGTTTTAGTCCTGGTTTAGTCCAGGTTTTAGTCCTGGTTCAGTCCTGGTTCAGTCCTGGTTCAGTCCTGGTTCAGTCCTGGTTTAGTCCTGGTTCAGTCCTGGTATAGTCCTGGTTTAGTCCTGGTTTAGTCCTGGTTTAGTCCTGGTATAGTCCTGGTTTAGTCCTGGTTTAGACCTGGTTCAGTCCTGGTTCAGTCCTGGTTTAGTCCTGGTTTAGTCCTGGTTTAGTCCTGGTTTAGTCCTGGTTCAGTCCTGGTTCAGTCCTGGTTCAGTCCTGGTTCAGTCCTGGTTTAGTCCTGGTTCAGTCCTGGTATAGTCCTGGTTTAGTCCTGGTTTAGTCCTGGTTTAGTCCTGGTATAGTCCTGGTTTAGTCCTGGTTTAGTCCTGGTTCAGTCCTGGTTTAGTCTTGGTTTAGTCCTGGTTCAGGCCTGGTTTAGTCCTGGTTCAGTCCTGGTTCAGTCCTGGTTTAGTCTTGGTTTAGTCCTGGTTCAGTCCTGGTTTAGTCCTGGTTTAGTCCTGGTTCACCTGTAGCAGTCTGTGCCGTAGGTGCAGGGACGTCTCTTTGGGGCAGATGTGGAGCCTTTTGCTGCAACTGGGACTGGACCAGGATCAGGACCAGGATCAGGACCAGGATCAGGACCAGGACTTGGGTCTGGACTTAAGGCCGGGACCTGTTCAAACACATGTTACAGTTAAAACCTCATCAGAGCTGAACTACAGGACTAAACCAGGACTAAACCAGGACTGAACCAGGACTAAACCAGGACTGAACCAGGACTGAACCAGGACTGAACCAGGACTAAACCAGGACTAAACCAGGACTAAACCAGGACTAAACCAGGACTAAACCAGGACTGAACCAGGACTAAACCAGGACTAAACCAGGACTGAACCAGGACTAAACCAGGACTAAACCAGGACTGAACCAGAACTGAACCAGGACTAAACCAGGACTAAACCAGGACTGAACCAGGACTAAACCAGGACTAAACCAGGACTAAACCAGGACTGAACCAGGACTAAACCAGGACTAAACCAGGACTAAACCAGGACTAAACCAGGACTAAACCAGGACTAAACCAGGACTGAACCAGAACTGAACCAGGACTAAACCAGGACTAAACCAGGACTGAACCAGGACTAAACCAGGACTAAACCAGGACTGAACCAGGACTAAACCAGGACTAAACCAGGACTGAACCAGGACTAAACCAGGACTAAACCAGGACTAAACCAGGACTGAACCAGGACTAAACCAGGACTAAACCAGGACTAAACCAGGACTAAACCAGGACTAAACCAGGACTAAACCAGGACTGAACCAGAACTGAACCAGGACTAAACCAGGACTAAACCAGGACTGAACCAGGACTAAACCAGGACTAAACCAGGACTAAACCAGGACTGAACCAGGACTGAACCAGGACTGAACCAGGACTGAACCAGGACTGAACCAGGACTGAACCAGGACTAAACCAAGACTAAACCAGGACTGAACCAGGACTAAACCAGGACTAAACCAGGACTGAACCAGGACTAAACCAGGACTGAACCAGGACTGAACCAGGACTGAACCAGGACTAAACCAGGACTGAACCAGGACTAAACCAGGACTAAACCAGGACTAAACCAGGACTGAACCAGGACTGAACCAGGACTAAACCAGGACTAAACCAGGACTGAACCAGGACTAAACCAGGACTAAACCAGGACTACACCAGGACTAACCCAGGACTAAACCAGGACTGAAACAGGACTAAACCAAGACTAAACCAGGACTGAACCAGGACTAAACCAGGACTGAACCAGGACTGAACCAGGACTAAACCAGGACTGAACCAGGACTGAACCAGGACTAAACCAGGACTAAACCAAGACTAAACCAGGACTGAACCAGGACTAAACCAGGACTAAACCAGGACTGAACCAGGACTAAACCAGGACTGAACCAGGACTGAACCAGGACTGAACCAGGACTGAACCAGGACTAAACCAGGACTAAACCAGGACTGAACCAGGACTGAACCAGGACTAAACCAGGACTAAACCAGGACTAAACCAGGACTAAACCAGGACTGAACCAGGACTGAACCAGGACTAAACCAGGACTAAACCAGGACTAAACCAAGACTAAACCAGGACTGAACCAGGACTGAACCAGGACTAAACCAGGACTAAACCAGGACTGAACCAGGACTAAACCAGGACTGAACCAGGACTGAACCAGGACTAAACCAGGACTAAACCAGGACTGAACCAGGACTAAACCAAGACTAAACCAGGACTAAACCAGGACTGAACCAGGACTAAACCAGGACTAAACCAGGACTGAACCAGGACTAACCCAGGACTAAACCAGGACTGAACCAGGACTAACCCAAGACTAAACCAGGACTGAACCAGGACTAAACCAGGATTAAACCAGGACTGAACCAGGACTAAACCAGGACTGAACCAGGACTGAACCAGGACTAAACCAGGACTAAACCAAGACTAAACCAAGACTGAACCAGGACTAAACCAGGACTAAACCAGGACTAAACCAGGACTGAACCAGGACTAAACCAGGACTGAACCAGGACTGAACCAGGACTAAACCAGGACTAAACCAGGACTGAACCAGGACTAAACCAGGACTAAACCAGGACTAAACCAGGACTAAACCAGGACTGAACCAGGACTACACCAGGACTACACCAGGACTAACCCAGGACTAAACCAGGACTGAACCAGGACTAAACCAGGTCTAAACCAGGACTACACCAGGACTAAACCAGGACTGAACCAGGACTAAACCAGGACTAAACCAAGACTGAACCAGGACTAAACCAGGACTGAACCAGTACTAAACCAGGTCTAAACCAGGTCTAAACCAGGTCTAAACCAGGTCTAAACCAAGACTAAACCAAGACTAAACCAGGACTAAACCAGGTCTAAACCAGGTCTAAACCAGGAATAAACCAGGACTAAACCAGGACTAAACCAGGACTAAACCAGGACTACACCAGGTCTAAACCAGGACTAAACCAGGTCTAAACCAGGTCTAAACCAGGACTAAACCAAGTCTAAACCAGGTCTAAACCAGGTCTAAACCAGGTCTAAACCAGGACTGAACCAGGACTGAACCAGGACTGAACCAGGACTAAACCAGGACTAAACCAGGACTGAACCAGGACTAAACCAGGACTAAACCAGGACTAAACCAGGACTAAACCAGGACTGAACCAGGACTACACCAGGACTACACCAGGACTAACCCAGGACTAAACCAGGACTGAACCAGGACTAAACCAGGTCTAAACCAGGACTACACCAGGACTAAACCAGGACTGAACCAGGACTAAACCAGGACTAAACCAAGACTGAACCAGGACTAAACCAGGACTGAACCAGTACTAAACCAGGTCTAAACCAGGTCTAAACCAGGTCTAAACCAGGTCTAAACCAAGACTAAACCAAGACTAAACCAGGACTAAACCAGGTCTAAACCAGGTCTAAACCAGGAATAAACCAGGACTAAACCAGGACTAAACCAGGACTAAACCAGGACTACACCAGGTCTAAACCAGGACTAAACCAGGTCTAAACCAGGTCTAAACCAGGACTAAACCAAGTCTAAACCAGGTCTAAACCAGGTCTAAACCAGGTCTAAACCAGGACTGAACCAGGACTGAACCAGTGTCTCACTCTTGTCTTCCTCCTCTTCTTCGGCCTCTGCTGCTCCTCCTCACTCTGCCCCGCCCCGTCTGATGATGACGCCACAGGAGGCGGGGCTCTGGGGGCTGGTGATGTCACAGGGGGCGGGGCTCTGGGGGCTGGTGATGTCACAGGGGGCGTGGTCTGCCTGGGGGTGGAGGAGGCCGTCTTTCCTCTCTTCACAGCTAAAAACAAAACAATACGTTAAGTTCTCCTCTGCTCCTCCTCTGCTCCTCCTCCTCTGCTCCTCCTCCTCCTCTAGTCCTCCTCCTCCTCCTCCTCTGCTCCTCCTCATCCTCTTCTGCTCCTCCTCTGCTCCTACTCTGCTCCACCTCCTCTACTCCTCCTCCTCATTCTCTGCTCCTCCTCCTTTGCTCCTCCTCCTCTGCTCCTCCTCCTCCTCTGCTCCTCATCATCTGCTCCTCCTGTGCTCCTCCTCTGCTCCTCCTCCTCATCCTCTGCTCCTACTCCTTTGCTCCTCCTCCTCCTCTGCTTCTCCTCCTCTGCTCCTCCTCCTCCTCTGCTCCTCCTCCTCCTCCTCAGCTCCTCCACCTCTGCTTCTCCTCCTCTGCTCCTCCTCTACTCCTCTGCTCTTCGTCCTCTGCTCCTCCTCTACTCCTCCGCTCCTCCTCTGCTCCTCCTCCTCCTCTGCTCCTCCTCTGCTCCTTCTCCTCTGCTCCTCCTCCTCTGCTCCTCCTCGTCTGTTCCTCCTCCTCTGCTCCTCCTCCTCTGCTCCCCCTCCTCCTCTTCTGCTCCTCCTCCTCTGTTCCTCCTCCTCTGCTCCTCCTCCTCTGCTCCTCCTCGTCTGTTCCTCCTCCTCTACTCCTCCTCCTCTGTTCCTCCTCCTCTGCTCATCCTCCTCTGCTCATCCTCCTCCTCCTCTGCTCCTCCTCCTCTGCTCCTCCTCCTCTGCTCCTCCTCCTCCGCTCCTCCTCCTCTGCTCCTCCTCGTCTGTTCCTCCTCCTCTACTCCTCCTCCTCTGCTCATCCTCCTCTGCTCATCCTCCTCCTCTGCTCCTCCTCCTCTGCTCCTCCTCCTCCTCTGCTCCTCCTCTGTTCCTCCTCCTCTGCTCCCCCTCCTCCTCCTCTGCTCCTCCTCTTCTGCTCATCCTCCTCCTCTGATCCTCCTCCTCTGCTCCTCCTCCCCTGCTCCTCCTCCTCTGCTCCTCCTCTGATACTCCTCCTCTGTTCCTCCTCTGCTCCTCCTCCTCTGCTCCTCCTCTACTCCTCCGCTCCTCCTCTGCTCCTCCTCTGCTCCTCATCTGCTCCTCTTCCTCTGCTCCTCCTCCTCTGCTCCTCCTCCTCAGCTCCTCCTCCTCAGCTCCTTCTGCTCTGCTCCTCCTCCTCTGCTCCTCCTGCTCCTCCTCCTCTGCTGCTCCTATGCTCCTCCTCATTTCCTCCTCCTCTGCTCCTCCTCTGCTCCTCCACCTCTGCTCCTCCTCTGCTCCTCCTCAGCTCCTCCTCCTCCTCAGCTCCTCCTCCTCCTCAGCTCCTCCTCCTCAGCTCCTCCTCCTCCTCTGCTCCTCCTCCTCCTCAGCTCCTCCTCCTCTGCTTCTCCTCCTCTGCTCCTCCTCCTCTGCTCCTCCTCCTTTGCTCCTCCTCATCTGCTCCTCCTCCTCTGCTCCTCCTCTGCTCCTCCTCCTCTGCTCCTTCTCCTCTGCTCCTCCTCATCTGCTCCTCCTCAGCTGCTCCTCGTCTGTTCCTCCTCCTCTGCCTCTGCTCCTCCTCCTCTGCTCCTCCTCAGTTCCTCCTCCTCTGCTCCTCCTCCTCCTCTGCTCCTCCTCCTCAGCTCCTCCTCCTCTGCTCCTCCTCTGCTCCTCCTCCTCTGCTCCTCTTCAGCTCCTCCTCCTCTGCTCCTCCTCCTCCTCTGCTCCTCCTCCTGCTCTCCTCCTCTGCTCCTCCTCCTCTGCTCCTCCTCAGTTCCTCCTCCTCTGCTCCTCCTCCTCTGCTCCTCCTCCTCCTCTGCTCCTCCTCCTCAGCTCCTCCTCCTCTGCTCCTCCTCCTCCTCTGCTCCTCCTCCTCTGCTCCTCCTCAGCTCCTCCTCCTCTGCTCCTCCTCCTCCTCTGCTCCTCCTCCTGCTCTCCTCCTCTGCTCCTCCTCAGTTCCTCCTCCTCTGCTCCTCCTCCTCTGCTCCTCCTCCTCCTCTGCTCCTCCTCTGCTCCTCCTCCTCTGCTCCTCCTCCTCAGCTCCTCCTCCTCTGCTCCTCCTCCTCTGCTCCTCCTCCTCTGGTCCTCCTCCTCCTCCTCTGCTCCTCCTCTGCTCCTCCTCCTCTGCTCCTCCTCCTCAGCTCCTCCTCCTCTGCTCCTCCTCCTCTGGTCCTCCTCCTCCTCCTCCTCCTCCTCTGCTCCTCCTCTGTGTTACCTGTTTTGGGGCTGTCGGTAGAACTTGGCTGAGCAGCAGACGTCATCCAGGCGGGCAGCACCCTGGTCCTGGGAGAAGTTTTCTGGTCTGGACCTCGGTCTGAACTCTGGTCTGGACCTCGGTCTGGGCTCTGGTCTGGACCTCGGTGTGGGCTCTGGTCTGAACCTTGGTCTGAACTCTGGTCTGGACCTCGGTGTGGGCTCTGGTCTGGACCTCGGTCTGAACTCTGGTCTGGACCTCGGTCTGGTCCCTGGTCTGGACCTCGGTCTGGTCCCTGGTCTGGACCTCGGTCTGGTCCCTGGTCTGGACCTCGGTCTGGTCCCTGGTCTGGACCTCGGTCTGGGGTCTGGAGAACACAAAGCAGAGACCAGAACTTTTCATTTTGACTTTCTCTCTCTCTCTCCGTCTCTGGTTTTTTGACACAGAAACGGGGCCGAACCTCATCTTCCTTCTCCTCGCGTGATTGGTCCGTGTTTTTCCAAGTGGGCGGGGCCTGCGCGCGGCCTGGGCCAATAGGACAGGACGTTCTTTGGTCACGTCCGGCCTCCTCAAAGACCTGGCTGTTCCTGAGGATGAGACAACAACACGGGGCATGTTTGGACAGGGCATCTGACACAGGGACTCAGGGGGACATGAGGGCATCTGACACAGGGACTCAGGGGGACGGGAGGGCATCTGACACAGGGACTCAGGGGGACGGGAGGGCATCTGACACAGGGACTCAGGGGGACGGGAGGGCATCTGACACAGGGACTCTGGGGACGGGAGGGCATCTGACACAGGGACTCAGGGGGACGGGAGGGCATCTGACACAGGGACTCAGGGGGACGGGAGGGCATCTGACACAGGGACTCAGGGGGACGGGAGGGCATCTGACACAGGGACTCAGGGGGACGGGAGGGCATCTGACACAGGGACTCAGGGGGACGGGAGGGCATCTGACACAGGGACTCAGGGGACGGGAGGGCATCTGACACAGGGACTCAGGGGGACGGGAGGGCATCTGACACAGGGACTCAGGGGGACGGGAGGGCATCTGACACAGGGACTCAGGGGGCCGGGAGGGCATCTGACACAGGGACTCAGGGGGACGGGAGGGCATCTGACACAGGGACTCAGGGGGACGGGAGGGCATCTGACACAGGGACTCAGGGGGACATGAGGGCATCTGACACAGGGACTCAGGGGGACGGGAGGGCATCTGACACAGGGACTCAGGGGGACGGGAGGGCATCTGACACAGGGACTCAGGGGGACGGGAGGGCATCTGACACAGGGACTCAGGGGGACGGGAGGGCATCTGACACAGGGACTCAGGGGGACGGGAGGGCATCTGACACAGGGACTCAGGGGGACGGGGGGGCATCTGACACAGGGACTCAGGGGGACGGGAGGGCATCTGACACAGGGACTCAGGGGGACGGGAGGGCATCTGACACAGGGACTCAGGGGGACGGAGGGCATCTGACACAGGGACTCAGGGGGACATGAGGGCATCTGACACAGGGACTCAGGGGGACGGGAGGGCATCTGACACAGGGACTCAGGGGGACGGGAGGGCATCTGACACAGGGACTCAGGGGGACGGGAGGGCATCTGACACAGGGACTCAGGGGGACATGAGGGCATCTGACACAGGGACTCAGGGGGACGGGAGGGCATCTGACACAGGGACTCAGGGGGACATGAGGGCATCTGACACAGGGACTCAGGGGGACATGAGGGCATCTGACACAGGGACTCAGGGGGACGGGAGGGCATCTGACACAGGGACTCAGGGGGACGGGAGGGCATCTGACACAGGGATACCATGGTTTTGATGAACTGTTACCTCTGAGTGTCCACTGGCTCCTCTTTTCTCTCTTCTCCGTTTTTTTGGTCTGTCCCTTGGTCCACATCCCGGTTTCGACCATGGTCCCGTCCCTGGTCCCGTCCCTGGTCCGGTCTCTGGTCCGGTCTCTGGTCCGGTCTCTGGTCCCGTCCCTGGTCCGGTCTCTGGTCCGGTCTCTGGTCCGGTCTCTGGTCCGGTCTCTGGTCCGGTCTCTGGTCCGGTCTCTGGTCCGGTCTCCTGAGGACCTCGTAGCAGAGTTGTCCAGGCAGTAGAGACACGGTGTCCCCAGGCTGTAGGACCCTCCACTGGTCCCGGGTCAGAGGACTTGGACTGGACTCGGAGCTGGTCTGGACAAAGACCGGGTTCACGTGGGTCTGACAGGAGCAGAGGTTAGAGACAAGAGCAGAGGTTAGAGACAGGAGCAGAGGTTAGAGACAGGAGCAGAGGTTAGAGACAAGAGCAGAGGTTAGAGACAGGAGCAGAGGTTAGAGACAGGAGCAGAGGTTAGAGACAAGAGCAGAGGTTAGAGACAGGAGCAGAGGTTAGAGACAGGAGCAGAGGTTAGAGACAGGAGCAGAGGTTAGAGACAAGAGCAGAGGTTAGAGACAGGAGCAGAGGTTAGAGACAGGAGCAGAGGTTAGAGACAGGAGCAGAGGTTAGAGACAAGAGCAGAGGTTAGAGACAGGAGCAGAGGTTAGAGACAAGAGCAGAGGTTAGAGACAGGAGCAGAGGTTAGAGACAAGAGCAGAGGTTAGAGACAGGAGCAGAGGTTAGAGACAGGAGCAGAGGTTAGAGACAAGAGCAGAGGTTAGAGACAGGAGCAGAGGTTAGAGACAAGAGCAGAGGTTAGAGACAGGAGCAGAGGTTAGAGACAGGAGCAGAGGTTAGAGACAAGAGCAGAGGTTAGAGAAAGGAGCAGAGGTTAGAGACAGGAGCAGAGGTAAGAGACAGGAGCAGAGGTTAGAGACAAGAGCAGAGGTTAGAGACTGGAGCAGAGGTTAGAGACAGGAGCAGAGGTTAGAGACAAGAGCAGAGGTTAGAGACAAGAGCAGAGGTTAGAGACAAGAGCAGAGGTTAGAGACAAGAGCAGAGGTTAGAGACAGGAGCAGAGGTTAGAGACAAGAGCAGAGGTTAGAGACAGGAGCAGAGGTTAGAGACAGGAGCAGAGGTTAGAGACAGGAGCAGAGGTTAGAGACAGGAGCAGAGGTTAGAGACAGGAGCAGAGGTTAGAGACAGGAGCAGAGGTTAGAGACAGGAGCAGAGGTTAGAGACAGGAGCAGAGGTTAGAGACTGGAGCAGAGGTTAGAGACAAGAGCAGAGGTTAGAGACAGGAGCAGAGGTTAGAGACAGGAGCAGAGGTTAGAGACAAGAGCAGAGGTTAGAGACTGGAGCAGAGGTTAGAGACAAGAGCAGAGGTTAGAGACAGGAGCAGAGGTTAGAGACAAGAGCAGAGGTTAGAGACAGGAGCAGAGGTTAGAGACAAGAGCAGAGGTTAGAGACAGGAGCAGAAGTTAGAGACAAGAGCAGAGGTTAGAGACAAGAGCAGAGGTAAGAGACAGGAGCAGAAGTTAGAGACAGGAGCAGAAGTTAGAGACTGGAGCAGAGGTTAGAGACAAGAGCAGAGGTTAGAGACAGGAGCAGAGGTTAGAGACAAGAGCAGAGGTTAGAGACAGGAGCAGAGGTTAGAGACAGGAGCAGAAGTTAGAGACAAGAGCAGAGGTTAGAGACAAGAGCAGAGGTTAGAGACAGGAGCAGAGGTTAGAGACAGGAGCAGAGGTTAGAGACAGGAGCAGAGGTTAGAGACAAGAGCAGAGGTTAGAGACAAGAGCAGAGGTTAGAGACAGGAGCAGAGGTTAGAGACAAGAGCAGAGGTTAGAGACAGGAGCAGAGGTTAGAGACAGGAGCAGAGGTTAGAGACAGGAGCAGAGGTTAGAGACAAGAGCAGAGGTTAGAGACAGGAGCAGAGGTTAGAGACAAGAGCAGAGGTTAGAGACAGGAGCAGAGGTTAGAAACAAGAGCAGAGGTTAGAGACAGGAGCAGAGGTTAGAGACAGGAGCAGAGGTTAGAGACAAGAGCAGAGGTTAGAGACAGGAGCAGAGGTTAAAGACAAGAGCAGAGGTTAGAGACAGGAGCAGAGGTTAGAGACAGGAGCAGAGGTTAGAGACAAGAGCAGAGGTTAGAGACAAGAGCAGAGGTTAGAGACAAGAGCAGAGGTTAGAGACAGGGGCAGAGGTTAGAGACAGGGGCAGAGGTTAGAGACAGGGGCAGAGGTTAGAGACAGGAGCAGAGGTTAGAGACAGGAGCAGAGGTTAGAGACAAGAGCAGAGGTTAGAGACAGGAGCAGAGGTTAGAGACAGGAGCAGAGGTTAGAGACAAGAGCAGAGGTTAGAGACAGGAGCAGAGGTTAGAAACAAGAGCAGAGGTTAGAGACAGGAGCAGAGGTTAGAGACAGGAGCAGAAGTTAGAGACAGGAGCAGAGGTTAGAGACAGGAGCAGAGGTTAGAGACTGGAGCAGAGGTTAGAGACAAGAGCAGAGGTTAGAGACAGGAGCAGAGGTTAGAGACAGGAGCAGAGGTTAGAGACAGGAGCAGAGGTTAGAGACAGGAGCAGAGGTTAGAGACAGGAGCAGAGGTTAGAGACAGGAGCAGAGGTTAGAGACAGGAGCAGAGGTTAAGAGACAAGAGCAGAGGTTAGAGACAAGAGCAGAGGTTAGAGACAGGAGCAGAGGTTAGAGACAGGAGCAGAGGTTAGAGACAGGAGCAGAGGTTAGAGACAAGAGCAGAGGTTAGAGACAGGAGCAGAGGTTAGAGACAGGAGCAGAGGTTAGAGACAGGAGCAGAGGTTAGAGACAAGAGCAGAGGTTAGAGACAGGAGCAGAGGTTAGAGACAGGAGCAGAGGTTAGAGACAGGAGCAGAGGTTAGAGACAGGAGCAGAAGTTAGAGACAGGAGCAGAGGTTAGAGACAGGAGCAGAGGTTAGAGACAGGAGCAGAGGTTAGAGACAAGAGCAGAGGTTAGAGACAGGAGCAGAGGTTAGAGACAGGAGCAGAGGTTAGAGACAGGAGCAGAGGTTAGAGACAGGAGCAGAGGTTAGAGACAGGAGCAGAGGTTAGAGACAGGAGCAGAGGTTAGAGACAGGAGCAGAGGTTAGAGACAAGAGCAGAGGTTAGAGACAAGAGCAGAGGTTAGAGACAGGAGCAGAGGTTAGAGACAGGAGCAGAGGTTAGAGACAGGAGCAGAGGTTAGAGACAAGAGCAGAGGTTAGAGACTGGAGCAGAGGTTAGAGACAGGAGCAGAGGTTAGAGACAGGAGCAGAGGTTAGAGACAAGAGCAGAGGTTAGAGACAAGAGCAGAGGTTAGAGACAGGAGCAGAGGTTAGAGACAAGAGCAGAGGTTAGAGACAAGAGCAGAGGTTAGAGACTGGAGCAGAGGTTAGAGACAAGAGCAGAGGTTAGAGACTGGAGCAGAGGTTAAAGACAAGAGCAGAGGTTAGAGACAAGAGCAGAGGTTAGAGACAGGAGCAGAGGTTAGAGACAGGAGCAGAGGTTAGAGACAGGAGCAGAGGTTAGAGACAAGAGCAGAGGTTAGAGACTGGAGCAGAGGTTAGAGACAGGAGCAGAGGTTAGAGACAGGAGCAGAGGTTAGAGACAAGAGCAGAGGTTAGAGACAAGAGCAGAGGTTAGAGACAGGAGCAGAGGTTAGAGACAAGAGCAGAGGTTAGAGACAAGAGCAGAGGTTAGAGACTGGAGCAGAGGTTAGAGACAAGAGCAGAGGTTAGAGACTGGAGCAGAGGTTAAAGACAAGAGCAGAGGTTAGAGACAGGAGCAGAGGTTAGAGACAGGAGCAGAGGTTAGAGACAGGAGCAGAGGTTAGAGACAGGAGCAGAGGTTAAAGACAAGAGCAGAGGTTAGAGACAGGAGCAGAGGTTAGAGACAGGAGCAGAGGTTAGAGACAGGAGCAGAGGTTAGAGACAAGAGCAGAGGTTAGAGACAGGAGCAGAGGTTAGAGACAGGAGCAGAGGTTAGAGACAGGAGCAGAGGTTAGAGACAAGAGCAGAGGTTAGAGACAGGAGCAGAGGTTAGAGACTGGAGCAGAGGTTAGAGACAGGAGCAGAGGTTAGAGACAGGAGCAGAGGTTAGAGACAAGAGCAGAGGTTAGAGACAGGAGCAGAGGTTAGAGACAAGAGCAGAGGTTAGAGACAGGAGTAGAGGTTAGAGACAGGAGCAGAGGTTAGAGACAGGAGCAGAGGTTAGAGACAGGAGCAGAGGTTAGAGACAGGAGCAGAGGTTAGAGACAAGAGCAGAGGTTAGAGACAGGAGCAGAGGTTAGAGACAGGAGCAGAGGTTAGAGACAGGAGCAGAGGTTAGAGACAGGAGCAGAGGTTAGAGACAAGAGCAGAGGTTAGAGACAGGAGCAGAGGTTAGAGACAGGAGCAGAGGTTAGAGACAGGAGCAGAGGTTAGAGACAGGAGCAGAGGTTAGAGACAAGAGCAGAGGTTAGAGACAAGAGCAGAGGTTAGAGACAGGAGCAGAGGTTAGAGACAGGAGCAGAGGTTAGAGACAGGAGCAGAGGTTAGAGACAGGAGCAGAGGTTAGAGACAAGAGCAGAGGTTAGAGACAGGAGCAGAGGTTAGAGACAGGAGCAGAGGTTAGAGACAAGAGCAGAGGTTAGAGACAGGAGCAGAGGTTAGAGACAGGAGCAGAGGTTAGAGACAGGAGCAGAGGTTAGAGACAGGAGCAGAGGTTAGAGACAGGAGCAGAGGTTAGAGACAAGAGCAGAGGTTAGAGACAAGAGCAGAGGTTAGAGACAGGAGCAGAGGTTAGAGACAGGAGCAGAGGTTAGAGACAGGAGCAGAGGTTAGAGACAGGAGCAGAGGTTAGAGACAAGAGCAGAGGTTAGAGACAAGAGCAGAGGTTAGAGACAGGAGCAGAGGTTAGAGACAGGAGCAGAGGTTAGAGACAGGAGCAGAGGTTAGAGACAAGAGCAGAGGTTAGAGACAAGAGCAGAGGTTAGAGACAGGAGCAGAGGTTAGAGACAGGAGCAGAGGTTAGAGACAGGAGCAGAGGTTAGAGACAGGAGCAGAGGTTAGAGACAGGAGCAGAGGTTAGAGACAAGAGCAGAGGTTAGAGACAGGAGCAGAGGTTAGAGACAGGAGCAGAGGTTACAGACAAGAGCAGAGGTTAGAGACAGGAGCAGAGGTTAGAGACAAGAGCAGAGGTTAGAGACAGGAGCAGAGGTTAGAGACAGGAGCAGAGGTTAGAGACAGGAGCAGAGGTTAGAGACAAGAGCAGAGGTTAGAGACAAGAGCAGAGGTTAGAGACAGGAGCAGAGGTTAGAGACAGGAGCAGAGGTTAGAGACAAGAGCAGAGGTTAGAGACAGGAGCAGAGGTTAGAGACAAGAGCAGAGGTTAGAGACAGGAGCAGAGGTTAGAGACAGGAGCAGAGGTTAGAGACAAGAGCAGAGGTTAGAGACAGGAGCAGAGGTTAGAGACAGGAGCAGAGGTTAGAGACAAGAGCAGAGGTTAGAGACAGGAGCAGAGGTTAGAGACAGGAGCAGAGGTTAGAGACAGGAGCAGAGGTTAGAGACAAGAGCAGAGGTTAGAGACAAGAGCAGAGGTTAGAGACAGGAGCAGAGGTTAGAGACAGGAGCAGAGGTTAGAGACAGGAGCAGAGGTTAGAGACAGGAGCAGAGGTTAGAGACAGGAGCAGAGGTTAGAGACAAGAGCAGAGGTTAGAGACAGGAGCAGAGGTTAGAGACAAGAGCAGAGGTTAGAGACAGGAGCAGAGGTTAGAGACAGGAGCAGAGGTTAGAGACAGGAGCAGAGGTTAGAGACAGGAGCAGAGGTTAGAGACAAGAGCAGAGGTTAGAGACAGGAGCAGAGGTTAGAGACAGGAGCAGAGGTTAGAGACAGGAGCAGAGGTTAGAGACAGGAGCAGAGGTTAGAGACAGGAGCAGAGGTTAGAGACAAGAGCAGAGGTTAGAGACAGGAGCAGAGGTTAGAGACAGGAGCAGAGGTTAGAGACAGGAGCAGAGGTTAGAGACAGGAGCAGAGGTTAGAGACAGGAGCAGAGGTTAGAGACAGGAGCAGAGGTTAGAGACAGGAGCAGAGGTTAGAGACAGGAGCAGAGGTTAGAGACAAGAGCAGAGGTTAGAGACAAGAGCAGAGGTTAGAGACAAGAGCAGAGGTTAGAGACAGGAGCAGAGGTTAGAGACAGGAGCAGAGGTTAGAGACAGGAGCAGAGGTTAGAGACAAGAGCAGAGGTTAGAGACAAGAGCAGAGGTTAGAGACAGGAGCAGAGGTTAGAGACAGGAGCAGAGGTTAGAGACAGGAGCAGAGGTTAGAGACAGGAGCAGAGGTTAGAGACAGGAGCAGAGGTTAGAGACAGGAGCAGAGGTTAGAGACAGGAGCAGAGGTTAGAGACAGGAGCAGAGGTTAGAGACAAGAGCAGAGGTTAGAGACAGGAGCAGAGGTTAGAGACAGGAGCAGAGGTTAGAGACAGGAGCAGAGGTTAGAGACAGGAGCAGAGGTTAGAGACAAGAGCAGAGGTTAGAGACAGGAGCAGAGGTTAGAGACAGGAGCAGAGGTTAGAGACAGGAGCAGAGGTTAGAGACAGGAGCAGAGGTTAGAGACAGGAGCAGAGGTTAGAGACAGGAGCAGAGGTTAGAGACAGGAGCAGAGGTTAGAGACAAGAGCAGAGGTTAGAGACAAGAGCAGAGGTTAGAGACAGGAGCAGAGGTTAGAGACAGGAGCAGAGGTTAGAGACAGGAGCAGAGGTTAGAGACAGGAGCAGAGGTTAGAGACAGGAGCAGAGGTTAGAGACAGGAGCAGAGGTTAGAGACAGGAGCAGAGGTTAGAGACAGGAGCAGAGGTTAGAGACAAGAGCAGAGGTTAGAGACAGGAGCAGAGGTTAGAGACAGGAGCAGAGGTTAGAGACAGGAGCAGAGGTTAGAGACAGGAGCAGAGGTTAGAGACAAGAGCAGAGGTTAGAGACAGGAGCAGAGGTTAGAGACAGGAGCAGAGGTTAGAGACAGGAGCAGAGGTTAGAGACAGGAGCAGAGGTTAGAGACAGGAGCAGAGGTTAGAGACAAGAGCAGAGGTTAGAGACAGAGCAGAGGTTAGAGACAGGAGCAGAGGTTAGAGACAGGAGCAGAGGTTAGAGACAGGAGCAGAGGTTAGAGACAGGAGCAGAGGTTAGAGACAGGAGCAGAGGTTAGAGACAAGAGCAGAGGTTAGAGACAAGAGCAGAGGTTAGAGACAGGAGCAGAGGTTAGAGACAGGAGCAGAGGTTAGAGACAGGAGCAGAGGTTAGAGACAAGAGCAGAGGTTAGAGACAGGAGCAGAGGTTAGAGACAGGAGCAGAGGTTAGAGACAAGAGCAGAGGTTAGAGACAGGAGCAGAGGTTAGAGACAGGAGCAGAGGTTAGAGACAGGAGCAGAGGTTAGAGACAGGAGCAGAGGTTAGAGACAAGAGCAGAGGTTAGAGACAGGAGCAGAGGTTAGAGACAGGAGCAGAGGTTAGAGACAAGAGCAGAGGTTAGAGACAGGAGCAGAGGTTAGAGACAGGAGCAGAGGTTAGAGACAGGAGCAGAGGTTAGAGACAGGAGCAGAGGTTAGAGACAAGAGCAGAGGTTAGAGACAGGAGCAGAGGTTAGAGACAGGAGCAGAGGTTAGAGACAAGAGCAGAGGTTAGAGACAGGAGCAGAGGTTAGAGACAAGAGCAGAGGTTAGAGACAGGAGCAGAGGTTAGAGACAGGAGCAGAGGTTAGAGACAAGAGCAGAGGTTAGAGACAGGAGCAGAGGTTAGAGACAGGAGCAGAGGTTAGAGACAGGAGCAGAGGTTAGAGACAGGAGCAGAGGTTAGAGACAAGAGCAGAGGTTAGAGACAGGAGCAGAGGTTAGAGACAGGAGCAGAGGTTAGAGACAGGAGCAGAGGTTAGAGACAAGAGCAGAGGTTAGAGACAAGAGCAGAGGTTAGAGACAGGAGCAGAGGTTAGAGACAGGAGCAGAGGTTAGAGACAGGAGCAGAGGTTAGAGACAAGAGCAGAGGTTAGAGACAAGAGCAGAGGTTAGAGACAGGAGCAGAGGTTAGAGACAGGAGCAGAGGTTAGAGACAGGAGCAGAGGTTAGAGACAGGAGCAGAGGTTAGAGACAGGAGCAGAGGTTAGAGACAGGAGCAGAGGTTAGAGACAGGAGCAGAGGTTAGAGACAAGAGCAGAGGTTAGAGACAGGAGCAGAGGTTAGAGACAGGAGCAGAGGTTAGAGACAGGAGCAGAGGTTAGAGACAGGAGCAGAGGTTAGAGACAAGAGCAGAGGTTAGAGACAGGAGCAGAGGTTAGAGACAGGAGCAGAGGTTAGAGACAAGAGCAGAGGTTAGAGACAAGAGCAGAGGTTAGAGACAGGAGCAGAGGTTAGAGACAGGAGCAGAGGTTAGAGACAGGAGCAGAGGTTAGAGACAGGAGCAGAGGTTAGAGACAGGAGCAGAGGTTAGAGACAAGAGCAGAGGTTAGAGACAGGAGCAGAGGTTAGAGACAGGAGCAGAGGTTAGAGACAAGAGCAGAGGTTAGAGACAGGAGCAGAGGTTAGAGACAAGAGCAGAGGTTAGAGACAGGAGCAGAGGTTAGAGACAGGAGCAGAGGTTAGAGACAGGAGCAGAGGTTAGAGACAGGAGCAGAGGTTAGAGACAGGAGCAGAGGTTAGAGACAGGAGCAGAGGTTAGAGACAGGAGCAGAGGTTAGAGACAAGAGCAGAGGTTAGAGACAAGAGCAGAGGTTAGAGACAGGAGCAGAGGTTAGAGACAGGAGCAGAGGTTAGAGACAGGAGCAGAGGTTAGAGACAGGAGCAGAGGTTAGAGACAGGAGCAGAGGTTAGAGACAGGAGCAGAGGTTAGAGACAGGAGCAGAGGTTAGAGACAAGAGCAGAGGTTAGAGACAAGAGCAGAGGTTAGAGACAGGAGCAGAGGTTAGAGACAAGAGCAGAGGTTAGAGACAAGAGCAGAGGTTAGAGACAGGAGCAGAGGTTAGAGACAAGAGCAGAGGTTAGAGACAGGAGCAGAGGTTAGAGACAAGAGCAGAGGTTAGAGACAGGAGCAGAGGTTAGAGACAAGAGCAGAGGTTAGAGACAGGAGCAGAGGTTAGAGACAAGAGCAGAGGTTAGAGACAGGAGCAGAGGTTAGAGACAGGAGCAGAGGTTAGAGACAGGAGCAGAGGTTAGAGACAGGAGCAGAGGTTAGAGACAAGAGCAGAGGTTAGAGACAAGAGCAGAGGTTAGAGACAGGAGCAGAGGTTAGAGACAGGAGCAGAGGTTAGAGACAAGAGCAGAGGTTAGAGACAGGAGCAGAGGTTAGAGACAGGAGCAGAGGTTAGAGACAGGAGCAGAGGTTAGAGACAAGAGCAGAGGTTAGAGACAGGAGCAGAGGTTAGAGACAAGAGCAGAGGTTAGAGACAGGAGCAGAGGTTAGAGACAAGAGCAGAGGTTAGAGACAAGAGCAGAGGTTAGAGACAGGAGCAGAGGTTAGAGACAGGAGCAGAGGTTAGAGACAGGAGCAGAGGTTAGAGACAGGAGCAGAGGTTAGAGACAGGAGCAGAGGTTAGAGACAGGAGCAGAGGTTAGAGACAGGAGCAGAGGTTAGAGACAAGAGCAGAGGTTAGAGACAGGAGCAGAGGTTAGAGACAGGAGCAGAGGTTAGAGACAGGAGCAGAGGTTAGAGACAGGAGCAGAGGTTAGAGACAGGAGCAGAGGTTAGAGACAGGAGCAGAGGTTAGAGACAAGAGCAGAGGTTAGAGACAGGAGCAGAGGTTAGAGACAAGAGCAGAGGTTAGAGACAGGAGCAGAGGTTAGAGACAGGAGCAGAGGTTAGAGACAGGAGCAGAGGTTAGAGACAGGAGCAGAGGTTAGAGACAAGAGCAGAGGTTAGAGACAGGAGCAGAGGTTAGAGACAGGAGCAGAGGTTAGAGACAGGAGCAGAGGTTAGAGACAAGAGCAGAGGTTAGAGACAGGAGCAGAGGTTAGAGACAGGAGCAGAGGTTAGAGACAAGAGCAGAGGTTAGAGACAGGAGCAGAGGTTAGAGACAGGAGCAGAGGTTAGAGACAGGAGCAGAGGTTAGAGACAGGAGCAGAGGTTAGAGACAGGAGCAGAGGTTAGAGACAGGAGCAGAGGTTAGAGACAGGAGCAGAGGTTAGAGACAAGAGCAGAGGTTAGAGACAGGAGCAGAGGTTAGAGACAGGAGCAGAGGTTAGAGACAAGAGCAGAGGTTAGAGACAAGAGCAGAGGTTAGAGACAAGAGCAGAGGTTAGAGACAGGAGCAGAGGTTAGAGACAGGAGCAGAGGTTAGAGACAGGAGCAGAGGTTAGAGACAGGAGCAGAGGTTAGAGACAGGAGCAGAGGTTAGAGACAGGAGCAGAGGTTAGAGACAGGAGCAGAGGTTAGAGACAGGAGCAGAGGTTAGAGACAAGAGCAGAGGTTAGAGACAGGAGCAGAGGTTAGAGACAGGAGCAGAGGTTAGAGACAGGAGCAGAGGTTAGAGACAAGAGCAGAGGTTAGAGACAGGAGCAGAGGTTAGAGACAGGAGCAGAGGTTAGAGACAGGAGCAGAGGTTAGAGACAGGAGCAGAGGTTAGAGACAAGAGCAGAGGTTAGAGACAGGAGCAGAGGTTAGAGACAGGAGCAGAGGTTAGAGACAAGAGCAGAGGTTAGAGACAGGAGCAGAGGTTAGAGACAGGAGCAGAGGTTAGAGACAGGAGCAGAGGTTAGAGACAAGAGCAGAGGTTAGAGACAGGAGCAGAGGTTAGAGACAGGAGCAGAGGTTAGAGACAGGAGCAGAGGTTAGAGACAGGAGCAGAGGTTAGAGACAGGAGCAGAGGTTAGAGACAGGAGCAGAGGTTAGAGACAGGAGCAGAGGTTAGAGACAAGAGCAGAGGTTAGAGACAGGAGCAGAGGTTAGAGACAGGAGCAGAGGTTAGAGACAGGAGCAGAGGTTAGAGACAGGAGCAGAGGTTAGAGACAGGAGCAGAGGTTAGAGACAAGAGCAGAGGTTAGAGACAGGAGCAGAGGTTAGAGACAGGAGCAGAGGTTAGAGACAAGAGCAGAGGTTAGAGACAGGAGCAGAGGTTAGAGACAGGAGCAGAGGTTAGAGACAGGAGCAGAGGTTAGAGACAGGAGCAGAGGTTAGAGACAGGAGCAGAGGTTAGAGACAGGAGCAGAGGTTAGAGACAGGAGCAGAGGTTAGAGACAGGAGCAGAGGTTAGAGACAGGAGCAGAGGTTAGAGACAGGAGCAGAGGTTAGAGACAGGAGCAGAGGTTAGAGACAAGAGCAGAGGTTAGAGACAAGAGCAGAGGTTAGAGACAGGAGCAGAGGTTAGAGACAGGAGCAGAGGTTAGAGACAGGAGCAGAGGTTAGAGACAGGAGCAGAGGTTAGAGACAGGAGCAGAGGTTAGAGACAGGAGCAGAGGTTAGAGACAGGAGCAGAGGTTAGAGACAAGAGCAGAGGTTAGAGACAGGAGCAGAGGTTAGAGACAGGAGCAGAGGTTAGAGACAGGAGCAGAGGTTAGAGACAGGAGCAGAGGTTAGAGACAGGAGCAGAGGTTAGAGACAAGAGCAGAGGTTAGAGACAGGAGCAGAGGTTAGAGACAGGAGCAGAGGTTAGAGACAAGAGCAGAGGTTAGAGACAGGAGCAGAGGTTAGAGACAGGAGCAGAGGTTAGAGACAAGAGCAGAGGTTAGAGACAGGAGCAGAGGTTAGAGACAGGAGCAGAGGTTAGAGACAGGAGCAGAGGTTAGAGACAGGAGCAGAGGTTAGAGACAAGAGCAGAGGTTAGAGACAGGAGCAGAGGTTAGAGACAAGAGCAGAGGTTAGAGACAGGAGCAGAGGTTAGAGACAAGAGCAGAGGTTAGAGACATGAGCAGAGGTTAGAGACAAGAGCAGAGGTTAGAGACAGGAGCAGAGGTTAGAGACAGGAGCAGAGGTTAGAGACAGGAGCAGAGGTTAGAGACAGGAGCAGAGGTTAGAGACAGGAGCAGAGGTTAGAGACAGGAGCAGAGGTTAGAGACAAGAGCAGAGGTTAGAGACAGGAGCAGAGGTTAGAGACAGGAGCAGAGGTTAGAGACAAGAGCAGAGGTTAGAGACAGGAGCAGAGGTTAGAGACAGGAGCAGAGGTTAGAGACAGGAGCAGAGGTTAGAGACAGGAGCAGAGGTTAGAGACAGGAGCAGAGGTTAGAGACAGGAGCAGAGGTTAGAGACAAGAGCAGAGGTTAGAGACAGGAGCAGAGGTTAGAGACAGGAGCAGAGGTTAGAGACAGGAGCAGAGGTTAGAGACAGGAGCAGAGGTTAGAGACAAGAGCAGAGGTTAGAGACAGGAGCAGAGGTTAGAGACAAGAGCAGAGGTTAGAGACAGGAGCAGAGGTTAGAGACAGGAGCAGAGGTTAGAGACAGGAGCAGAGGTTAGAGACAGGAGAGGAGAGGTTAGAGACAGGAGCAGAGGTTAGAGACAGGAGCAGAGGTTAGAGACAGGAGCAGAGGTTAGAGACAGGAGCAGAGGTTAGAGACAGGAGCAGAGGTTAGAGACAGGAGCAGAGGTTAGAGACAGGAGCAGAGGTTAGAGACAGGAGCAGAGGTTAGAGACAGGAGCAGAGGTTAGAGACAAGAGCAGAGGTTAGAGACAGGAGCAGAGGTTAGAGACAAGAGCAGAGGTTAGAGACAGGAGCAGAGGTTAGAGACAGGAGCAGAGGTTAGAGACAGGAGCAGAGGTTAGAGACAAGAGCAGAGGTTAGAGACAAGAGCAGAGGTTAGAGACAGGAGCAGAGGTTAGAGACAAGAGCAGAGGTTAGAGACAGGAGCAGAGGTTAGAGACAAGAGCAGAGGTTAGAGACAGGAGCAGAGGTTAGAGACAGGAGCAGAGGTTAGAGACAAGAGCAGAGGTTAGAGACAAGAGCAGAGGTTAGAGACAGGAGCAGAGGTTAGAGACAAGAGCAGAGGTTAGAGACAAGAGCAGAGGTTAGAGACAGGAGCAGAGGTTAGAGACAGGAGCAGAGGTTAGAGACAGGAGCAGAGGTTAGAGACAGGAGCAGAGGTTAGAGACAGGAGCAGAGGTTAGAGACAGGAGCAGAGGTTAGAGACAGGAGCAGAGGTTAGAGACAAGAGCAGAGGTTAGAGACAGGAGCAGAGGTTAGAGACAAGAGCAGAGGTTAGAGACAGGAGCAGAGGTTAGAGACAGGAGCAGAGGTTAGAGACAGGAGCAGAGGTTAGAGACAAGAGCAGAGGTTAGAGACAGGAGCAGAGGTTAGAGACAGGAGCAGAGGTTAGAGACAGGAGCAGAGGTTAGAGACAGGAGCAGAGGTTAGAGACAGGAGCAGAGGTTAGAGACAGGAGCAGAGGTTAGAGACAGGAGCAGAGGTTAGAGACAGGAGCAGAGGTTAGAGACAGGAGCAGAGGTTAGAGACAAGAGCAGAGGTTAGAGACAGGAGCAGAGGTTAGAGACAGGAGCAGAGGTTAGAGACAGGAGCAGAGGTTAGAGACAGGAGCAGAGGTTAGAGACAAGAGCAGAGGTTAGAGACAAGAGCAGAGGTTAGAGACAGGAGCAGAGGTTAGAGACAGGAGCAGAGGTTAGAGACAGGAGCAGAGGTTAGAGACAAGAGCAGAGGTTAGAGACAAGAGCAGAGGTTAGAGACAGGAGCAGAGGTTAGAGACAAGAGCAGAGGTTAGAGACAGGAGCAGAGGTTAGAGACAAGAGCAGAGGTTAGAGACAGGAGCAGAGGTTAGAGACAGGAGCAGAGGTTAGAGACAAGAGCAGAGGTTAGAGACAGGAGCAGAGGTTAGAGACAGGAGCAGAGGTTAGAGACAGGAGCAGAGGTTAGAGACAGGAGCAGAGGTTAGAGACAGGAGCAGAGGTTAGAGACAGGAGCAGAGGTTAGAGACAGGAGCAGAGGTTAGAGACAAGAGCAGAGGTTAGAGACAGGAGCAGAGGTTAGAGACAAGAGCAGAGGTTAGAGACAAGAGCAGAGGTTAGAGACAGGAGCAGAGGTTAGAGACAAGAGCAGAGGTTAGAGACAAGAGCAGAGGTTAGAGACAGGAGCAGAGGTTAGAGACAGGAGCAGAGGTTAGAGACAGGAGCAGAGGTTAGAGACAGGAGCAGAGGTTAGAGACAGGAGCAGAGGTTAGAGACAGGAGCAGAGGTTAGAGACAGGAGCAGAGGTTAGAGACAGGAGCAGAGGTTAGAGACAGGAGCAGAGGTTAGAGACAGGAGCAGAGGTTAGAGACAAGAGCAGAGGTTAGAGACAGGAGCAGAGGTTAGAGACAAGAGCAGAGGTTAGAGACAGGAGCAGAGGTTAGAGACAGGAGCAGAGGTTAGAGACAGGAGCAGAGGTTAGAGACAGGAGCAGAGGTTAGAGACAGGAGCAGAGGTTAGAGACAAGAGCAGAGGTTAGAGACAGGAGCAGAGGTTAGAGACAGGAGCAGAGGTTAGAGACAAGAGCAGAGGTTAGAGACAGGAGCAGAGGTTAGAGACAGGAGCAGAGGTTAGAGACAGGAGCAGAGGTTAGAGACAAGAGCAGAGGTTAGAGACAGGAGCAGAGGTTAGAGACAGGAGCAGAGGTTAGAGACAGGAGCAGAGGTTAGAGACAGGAGCAGAGGTTAGAGACAGGAGCAGAGGTTAGAGACAGGAGCAGAGGTTAGAGACAGGAGCAGAGGTTAGAGACAGGAGCAGAGGTTAGAGACAGGAGCAGAGGTTAGAGACAGGAGCAGAGGTTAGAGACAGGAGCAGAGGTTAGAGACAGGAGCAGAGGTTAGAGACAGGAGCAGAGGTTAGAGACAGGAGCAGAGGTTAGAGACAAGAGCAGAGGTTAGAGACAAGAGCAGAGGTTAGAGACAGGAGCAGAGGTTAGAGACAGGAGCAGAGGTTAGAGACAGGAGCAGAGGTTAGAGACAGGAGCAGAGGTTAGAGACAGGAGCAGAGGTTAGAGACAAGAGCAGAGGTTAGAGACAGGAGCAGAGGTTAGAGACAGGAGCAGAGGTTAGAGACAGGAGCAGAGGTTAGAGACAAGAGCAGAGGTTAGAGACAGGAGCAGAGGTTAGAGACAGGAGCAGAGGTTAGAGACAAGAGCAGAGGTTAGAGACAGGAGCAGAGGTTAGAGACAGGAGCAGAGGTTAGAGACAGGAGCAGAGGTTAGAGACAAGAGCAGAGGTTAGAGACAGGAGCAGAGGTTAGAGACAGGAGCAGAGGTTAGAGACAGGAGCAGAGGTTAGAGACAGGAGCAGAGGTTAGAGACAGGAGCAGAGGTTAGAGACAAGAGCAGAGGTTAGAGACAGGAGCAGAGGTTAGAGACAGGAGCAGAGGTTAGAGACAGGAGCAGAGGTTAGAGACAGGAGCAGAGGTTAGAGACAGGAGCAGAGGTTAGAGACAGGAGCAGAGGTTAGAGACAAGAGCAGAGGTTAGAGACAGGAGCAGAGGTTAGAGACAGGAGCAGAGGTTAGAGACAGGAGCAGAGGTTAGAGACAGGAGCAGAGGTTAGAGACAGGAGCAGAGGTTAGAGACAGGAGCAGAGGTTAGAGACAAGAGCAGAGGTTAGAGACAGGAGCAGAGGTTAGAGACAGGAGCAGAGGTTAGAGACAGGAGCAGAGGTTAGAGACAGGAGCAGAGGTTAGAGACAAGAGCAGAGGTTAGAGACAGGAGCAGAGGTTAGAGACAGGAGCAGAGGTTAGAGACAGGAGCAGAGGTTAGAGACAGGAGCAGAGGTTAGAGACAGGAGCAGAGGTTAGAGACAGGAGCAGAGGTTAGAGACAGGAGCAGAGGTTAGAGACAGGAGCAGAGGTTAGAGACAGGAGCAGAGGTTAGAGACAGGAGCAGAGGTTAGAGACAGGAGCAGAGGTTAGAGACAGGAGCAGAGGTTAGAGACAGGAGCAGAGGTTAGAGACAGGAGCAGAGGTTAGAGACAAGAGCAGAGGTTAGAGACAGGAGCAGAGGTTAGAGACAGGAGCAGAGGTTAGAGACAAGAGCAGAGGTTAGAGACAAGAGCAGAGGTTAGAGACAGGAGCAGAGGTTAGAGACAGGAGCAGAGGTTAGAGACAAGAGCAGAGGTTAGAGACAAGAGCAGAGGTTAGAGACAGGAGCAGAGGTTAGAGACAGGAGCAGAGGTTAGAGACAGGAGCAGAGGTTAGAGACAGGAGCAGAGGTTAGAGACAGGAGCAGAGGTTAGAGACAGGAGCAGAGGTTAGAGACAGGAGCAGAGGTTAGAGACAGGAGCAGAGGTTAGAGACAAGAGCAGAGGTTAGAGACAGGAGCAGAGGTTAGAGACAGGAGCAGAGGTTAGAGACAGGAGCAGAGGTTAGAGACAGGAGCAGAGGTTAGAGACAGGAGCAGAGGTTAGAGACAGGAGCAGAGGTTAGAGACAGGAGCAGAGGTTAGAGACAGGAGCAGAGGTTAGAGACAGGAGCAGAGGTTAGAGACAGGAGCAGAGGTTAGAGACAGGAGCAGAGGTTAGAGACAAGAGCAGAGGTTAGAGACAGGAGCAGAGGTTAGAGACAAGAGCAGAGGTTAGAGACAGGAGCAGAGGTTAGAGACAGGAGCAGAGGTTAGAGACAGGAGCAGAGGTTAGAGACAGGAGCAGAGGTTAGAGACAGGAGCAGAGGTTAGAGACAGGAGCAGAGGTTAGAGACAGGAGCAGAGGTTAGAGACAGGAGCAGAGGTTAGAGACAGGAGCAGAGGTTAGAGACAAGAGCAGAGGTTAGAGACAGGAGCAGAGGTTAGAGACAGGAGCAGAGGTTAGAGACAGGAGCAGAGGTTAGAGACAGGAGCAGAGGTTAGAGACAGGAGCAGAGGTTAGAGACAGGAGCAGAGGTTAGAGACAGGAGCAGAGGTTAGAGACAGGAGCAGAGGTTAGAGACAGGAGCAGAGGTTAGAGACAAGAGCAGAGGTTAGAGACAGGAGCAGAGGTTAGAGACAGGAGCAGAGGTTAGAGACAGGAGCAGAGGTTAGAGACAAGAGCAGAGGTTAGAGACAGGAGCAGAGGTTAGAGACAGGAGCAGAGGTTAGAGACAGGAGCAGAGGTTAGAGACAGGAGCAGAGGTTAGAGACAAGAGCAGAGGTTAGAGACAGGAGCAGAGGTTAGAGACAGGAGCAGAGGTTAGAGACAAGAGCAGAGGTTAGAGACAGGAGCAGAGGTTAGAGACAGGAGCAGAGGTTAGAGACAGGAGCAGAGGTTAGAGACAGGAGCAGAGGTTAGAGACAAGAGCAGAGGTTAGAGACAGGAGCAGAGGTTAGAGACAAGAGCAGAGGTTAGAGACAGGAGCAGAGGTTAGAGACAGGAGCAGAGGTTAGAGACAGGAGCAGAGGTTAGAGACAGGAGCAGAGGTTAGAGACAGGAGCAGAGGTTAGAGACAAGAGCAGAGGTTAGAGACAGGAGCAGAGGTTAGAGACAGGAGCAGAGGTTAGAGACAGGAGCAGAGGTTAGAGACAGGAGCAGAGGTTAGAGACAAGAGCAGAGGTTAGAGACAGGAGCAGAGGTTAGAGACAGGAGCAGAGGTTAGAGACAGGAGCAGAGGTTAGAGACAGGAGCAGAGGTTAGAGACAGGAGCAGAGGTTAGAGACAGGAGCAGAGGTTAGAGACAGGAGCAGAGGTTAGAGACAGGAGCAGAGGTTAGAGACAGGAGCAGAGGTTAGAGACAGGAGCAGAGGTTAGAGACAGGAGCAGAGGTTAGAGACAGGAGCAGAGGTTAGAGACAAGAGCAGAGGTTAGAGACAGGAGCAGAGGTTAGAGACAGGAGCAGAGGTTAGAGACAGGAGCAGAGGTTAGAGACAAGAGCAGAGGTTAGAGACAGGAGCAGAGGTTAGAGACAGGAGCAGAGGTTAGAGACAGGAGCAGAGGTTAGAGACAGGAGCAGAGGTTAGAGACAGGAGCAGAGGTTAGAGACAGGAGCAGAGGTTAGAGACAAGAGCAGAGGTTAGAGACAGGAGCAGAGGTTAGAGACAAGAGCAGAGGTTAGAGACAGGAGCAGAGGTTAGAGACAGGAGCAGAGGTTAGAGACAGGAGCAGAGGTTAGAGACAGGAGCAGAGGTTAGAGACAAGAGCAGAGGTTAGAGACAAGAGCAGAGGTTAGAGACAGGAGCAGAGGTTAGAGACAGGAGCAGAGGTTAGAGACAGGAGCAGAGGTTAGAGACAGGAGCAGAGGTTAGAGACAGGAGCAGAGGTTAGAGACAGGAGCAGAGGTTAGAGACAGGAGCAGAGGTTAGAGACAAGAGCAGAGGTTAGAGACAGGAGCAGAGGTTAGAGACAGGAGCAGAGGTTAGAGACAGGAGCAGAGGTTAGAGACAGGAGCAGAGGTTAGAGACAGGAGCAGAGGTTAGAGACAAGAGCAGAGGTTAGAGACAGGAGCAGAGGTTAGAGACAAGAGCAGAGGTTAGAGACAGGAGCAGAGGTTAGAGACAGGAGCAGAGGTTAGAGACAGGAGCAGAGGTTAGAGACAGGAGCAGAGGTTAGAGACAGGAGCAGAGGTTAGAGACAGGAGCAGAGGTTAGAGACAGGAGCAGAGGTTAGAGACAGGAGCAGAGGTTAGAGACAGGAGCAGAGGTTAGAGACAGGAGCAGAGGTTAGAGACAGGAGCAGAGGTTAGAGACAGGAGCAGAGGTTAGAGACAGAGCAGAGGTTAGAGACAGGAGCAGAGGTTAGAGACAGGAGCAGAGGTTAGAGACAAGAGCAGAGGTTAGAGACAGGAGCAGAGGTTAGAGACAAGAGCAGAGGTTAGAGACAGGAGCAGAGGTTAGAGACAGGAGCAGAGGTTAGAGACAGGAGCAGAGGTTAGAGACAGGAGCAGAGGTTAGAGACAAGAGCAGAGGTTAGAGACAGGAGCAGAGGTTAGAGACAAGAGCAGAGGTTAGAGACAAGAGCAGAGGTTAGAGACAGGAGCAGAGGTTAGAGACAAGAGCAGAGGTTAGAGACAGGAGCAGAGGTTAGAGACAGGAGCAGAGGTTAGAGACAGGAGCAGAGGTTAGAGACAGGAGCAGAGGTTAGAGACAGGAGCAGAGGTTAGAGACAGGAGCAGAGGTTAGAGACAGGAGCAGAGGTTAGAGACAGGAGCAGAGGTTAGAGACAGGAGCAGAGGTTAGAGACAGGAGCAGAGGTTAGAGACAGGAGCAGAGGTTAGAGACAGGAGCAGAGGTTAGAGACAGGAGCAGAGGTTAGAGACAGGAGCAGAGGTTAGAGACAGGAGCAGAGGTTAGAGACAGGAGCAGAGGTTAGAGACAGGAGCAGAGGTTAGAGACAAGAGCAGAGGTTAGAGACAGGAGCAGAGGTTAGAGACAGGAGCAGAGGTTAGAGACAGGAGCAGAGGTTAGAGACAGGAGCAGAGGTTAGAGACAGGAGCAGAGGTTAGAGACAGGAGCAGAGGTTAGAGACAGGAGCAGAGGTTAGAGACAGGAGCAGAGGTTAGAGACAGGAGCAGAGGTTAGAGACAAGAGCAGAGGTTAGAGACAGGAGCAGAGGTTAGAGACAGGAGCAGAGGTTAGAGACAGGAGCAGAGGTTAGAGACAGGAGCAGAGGTTAGAGACAGGAGCAGAGGTTAGAGACAGGAGCAGAGGTTAGAGACAAGAGCAGAGGTTAGAGACAGGAGCAGAGGTTAGAGACAAGAGCAGAGGTTAGAGACAAGAGCAGAGGTTAGAGACAGGAGCAGAGGTTAGAGACAAGAGCAGAGGTTAGAGACAGGAGCAGAGGTTAGAGACAGGAGCAGAGGTTAGAGACAGGAGCAGAGGTTAGAGACAGGAGCAGAGGTTAGAGACAGGAGCAGAGGTTAGAGACAGGAGCAGAGGTTAGAGACAGGAGCAGAGGTTAGAGACAGGAGCAGAGGTTAGAGACAGGAGCAGAGGTTAGAGACAGGAGCAGAGGTTAGAGACAGGAGCAGAGGTTAGAGACAAGAGCAGAGGTTAGAGACAGGAGCAGAGGTTAGAGACAGGAGCAGAGGTTAGAGACAGGAGCAGAGGTTAGAGACAAGAGCAGAGGTTAGAGACAGGAGCAGAGGTTAGAGACAGGAGCAGAGGTTAGAGACAGGAGCAGAGGTTAGAGACAGGAGCAGAGGTTAGAGACAGGAGCAGAGGTTAGAGACAGGAGCAGAGGTTAGAGACAGGAGCAGAGGTTAGAGACAGGAGCAGAGGTTAGAGACAGGAGCAGAGGTTAGAGACAGGAGCAGAGGTTAGAGACAAGAGCAGAGGTTAGAGACAGGAGCAGAGGTTAGAGACAGGAGCAGAGGTTAGAGACAGGAGCAGAGGTTAGAGACAAGAGCAGAGGTTAGAGACAGGAGCAGAGGTTAGAGACAGGAGCAGAGGTTAGAGACAGGAGCAGAGGTTAGAGACAGGAGCAGAGGTTAGAGACAGGAGCAGAGGTTAGAGACAGGAGCAGAGGTTAGAGACAAGAGCAGAGGTTAGAGACAAGAGCAGAGGTTAGAGACAGGAGCAGAGGTTAGAGACAGGAGCAGAGGTTAGAGACAGGAGCAGAGGTTAGAGACAGGAGCAGAGGTTAGAGACAGGAGCAGAGGTTAGAGACAGGAGCAGAGGTTAGAGACAAGAGCAGAGGTTAGAGACAGGAGCAGAGGTTAGAGACAGGAGCAGAGGTTAGAGACAAGAGCAGAGGTTAGAGACAGGAGCAGAGGTTAGAGACAGGAGCAGAGGTTAGAGACAGGAGCAGAGGTTAGAGACAGGAGCAGAGGTTAGAGACAGGAGCAGAGGTTAGAGACAAGAGCAGAGGTTAGAGACAAGAGCAGAGGTTAGAGACAGGAGCAGAGGTTAGAGACAGGAGCAGAGGTTAGAGACAGGAGCAGAGGTTAGAGACAGGAGCAGAGGTTAGAGACAGGAGCAGAGGTTAGAGACAGGAGCAGAGGTTAGAGACAGGAGCAGAGGTTAGAGACAGGAGCAGAGGTTAGAGACAGGAGCAGAGGTTAGAGACAGGAGCAGAGGTTAGAGACAGGAGCAGAGGTTAGAGACAGGAGCAGAGGTTAGAGACAGGAGCAGAGGTTAGAGACAGGAGCAGAGGTTAGAGACAGGAGCAGAGGTTAGAGACAGGAGCAGAGGTTAGAGACAGGAGCAGAGGTTAGAGACAGGAGCAGAGGTTAGAGACAAGAGCAGAGGTTAGAGACAAGAGCAGAGGTTAGAGACAAGAGCAGAGGTTAGAGACAAGGAGCAGAGGTTAGAGACAAGAGCAGAGGTTAGAGACAGGAGCAGAGGTTAGAGACAAGAGCAGAGGTTAGAGACAGGAGCAGAGGTTAGAGACAGGAGCAGAGGTTAGAGACAAGAGCAGAGGTTAGAGACAGGAGCAGAGGTTAGAGACAGGAGCAGAGGTTAGAGACAGGAGCAGAGGTTAGAGACAGGAGCAGAGGTTAGAGACAGGAGCAGAGGTTAGAGACAGGAGCAGAGGTTAGAGACAGGAGCAGAGGTTAGAGACAGGAGCAGAGGTTAGAGACAAGAGCAGAGGTTAGAGACAGGAGCAGAGGTTAGAGACAGGAGCAGAGGTTAGAGACAGGAGCAGAGGTTAGAGACAAGAGCAGAGGTTAGAGACAGGAGCAGAGGTTAGAGACAGGAGCAGAGGTTAGAGACAGGAGCAGAGGTTAGAGACAGGAGCAGAGGTTAGAGACAGGAGCAGAGGTTAGAGACAAGAGCAGAGGTTAGAGACAGGAGCAGAGGTTAGAGACAGGAGCAGAGGTTAGAGACAGGAGCAGAGGTTAGAGACAGGAGCAGAGGTTAGAGACAGGAGCAGAGGTTAGAGACAGGAGCAGAGGTTAGAGACAGGAGCAGAGGTTAGAGACAGGAGCAGAGGTTAGAGACAGGAGCAGAGGTTAGAGACAAGAGCAGAGGTTAGAGACAGGAGCAGAGGTTAGAGACAGGAGCAGAGGTTAGAGACAGGAGCAGAGGTTAGAGACAGGAGCAGAGGTTAGAGACAGGAGCAGAGGTTAGAGACAAGAGCAGAGGTTAGAGACAGGAGCAGAGGTTAGAGACAGGAGCAGAGGTTAGAGACAAGAGCAGAGGTTAGAGACAGGAGCAGAGGTTAGAGACAGGAGCAGAGGTTAGAGACAGGAGCAGAGGTTAGAGACAGGAGCAGAGGTTAGAGACAGGAGCAGAGGTTAGAGACAAGAGCAGAGGTTAGAGACAGGAGCAGAGGTTAGAGACAGGAGCAGAGGTTAGAGACAGGAGCAGAGGTTAGAGACAGGAGCAGAGGTTAGAGACAGGAGCAGAGGTTAGAGACAAGAGCAGAGGTTAGAGACAGGAGCAGAGGTTAGAGACAGGAGCAGAGGTTAGAGACAAGAGCAGAGGTTAGAGACAGGAGCAGAGGTTAGAGACAAGAGCAGAGGTTAGAGACAGGAGCAGAGGTTAGAGACAGGAGCAGAGGTTAGAGACAGGAGCAGAGGTTAGAGACAGGAGCAGAGGTTAGAGACAGGAGCAGAGGTTAGAGACAGGAGCAGAGGTTAGAGACAGGAGCAGAGGTTAGAGACAGGAGCAGAGGTTAGAGACAGGAGCAGAGGTTAGAGACAAGAGCAGAGGTTAGAGACAGGAGCAGAGGTTAGAGACAGGAGCAGAGGTTAGAGACAAGAGCAGAGGTTAGAGACAGGAGCAGAGGTTAGAGACAGGAGCAGAGGTTAGAGACAGGAGCAGAGGTTAGAGACAGGAGCAGAGGTTAGAGACAGGAGCAGAGGTTAGAGACAGGAGCAGAGGTTAGAGACAGGAGCAGAGGTTAGAGACAGGAGCAGAGGTTAGAGACAGGAGCAGAGGTTAGAGACAGAGCAGAGGTTAGAGACAGGAGCAGAGGTTAGAGACAGGAGCAGAGGTTAGAGACAGGAGCAGAGGTTAGAGACAGGAGCAGAGGTTAGAGACAGGAGCAGAGGTTAGAGACAGGAGCAGAGGTTAGAGACAGGAGCAGAGGTTAGAGACAGGAGCAGAGGTTAGAGACAGGAGCAGAGGTTAGAGACAGGAGCAGAGGTTAGAGACAGGAGCAGAGGTTAGAGACAGGAGCAGAGGTTAGAGACAGGAGCAGAGGTTAGAGACAGGAGCAGAGGTTAGAGACAGGAGCAGAGGTTAGAGACAAGAGCAGAGGTTAGAGACAGGAGCAGAGGTTAGAGACAGGAGCAGAGGTTAGAGACAGGAGCAGAGGTTAGAGACAGGAGCAGAGGTTAGAGACAGGAGCAGAGGTTAGAGACAGGAGCAGAGGTTAGAGACAAGAGCAGAGGTTAGAGACAGGAGCAGAGGTTAGAGACAGGAGCAGAGGTTAGAGACAGGAGCAGAGGTTAGAGACAGGAGCAGAGGTTAGAGACAGGAGCAGAGGTTAGAGACAGGAGCAGAGGTTAGAGACAGGAGCAGAGGTTAGAGACAGGAGCAGAGGTTAGAGACAGGAGCAGAGGTTAGAGACAGGAGCAGAGGTTAGAGACAGGAGCAGAGGTTAGAGACAGGAGCAGAGGTTAGAGACAGGAGCAGAGGTTAGAGACAGGAGCAGAGGTTAGAGACAGGAGCAGAGGTTAGAGACAAGAGCAGAGGTTAGAGACAGGAGCAGAGGTTAGAGACAGGAGCAGAGGTTAGAGACAGGAGCAGAGGTTAGAGACAGGAGCAGAGGTTAGAGACAAGAGCAGAGGTTAGAGACAGGAGCAGAGGTTAGAGACAGGAGCAGAGGTTAGAGACAGGAGCAGAGGTTAGAGACAGGAGCAGAGGTTAGAGACAGGAGCAGAGGTTAGAGACAAGAGCAGAGGTTAGAGACAGGAGCAGAGGTTAGAGACAAGAGCAGAGGTTAGAGACAGGAGCAGAGGTTAGAGACAGGAGCAGAGGTTAGAGACAAGAGCAGAGGTTAGAGACAGGAGCAGAGGTTAGAGACAGGAGCAGAGGTTAGAGACAGGAGCAGAGGTTAGAGACAGGAGCAGAGGTTAGAGACAGGAGCAGAGGTTAGAGACAGGAGCAGAGGTTAGAGACAGGAGCAGAGGTTAGAGACAGGAGCAGAGGTTAGAGACAGGAGCAGAGGTTAGAGACAGGAGCAGAGGTTAGAGACAAGAGCAGAGGTTAGAGACAGGAGCAGAGGTTAGAGACAGGAGCAGAGGTTAGAGACAGGAGCAGAGGTTAGAGACAGGAGCAGAGGTTAGAGACAGGAGCAGAGGTTAGAGACAAGAGCAGAGGTTAGAGACAGGAGCAGAGGTTAGAGACAGGAGCAGAGGTTAGAGACAAGAGCAGAGGTTAGAGACAGGAGCAGAGGTTAGAGACAGGAGCAGAGGTTAGAGACAAGAGCAGAGGTTAGAGACAGGAGCAGAGGTTAGAGACAGGAGCAGAGGTTAGAGACAAGAGCAGAGGTTAGAGACAGGAGCAGAGGTTAGAGACAGGAGCAGAGGTTAGAGACAAGAGCAGAGGTTAGAGACAGGAGCAGAGGTTAGAGACAGGAGCAGAGGTTAGAGACAAGAGCAGAGGTTAGAGACAGGAGCAGAGGTTAGAGACAGGAGCAGAGGTTAGAGACAGGAGCAGAGGTTAGAGACAGGAGCAGAGGTTAGAGACAAGAGCAGAGGTTAGAGACAAGAGCAGAGGTTAGAGACAGGAGCAGAGGTTAGAGACAGGAGCAGAGGTTAGAGACAGGAGCAGAGGTTAGAGACAGGAGCAGAGGTTAGAGACAAGAGCAGAGGTTAGAGACAGGAGCAGAGGTTAGAGACAAGAGCAGAGGTTAGAGACAGGAGCAGAGGTTAGAGACAAGAGCAGAGGTTAGAGACAGGAGCAGAGGTTAGAGACAGGAGCAGAGGTTAGAGACAAGAGCAGAGGTTAGAGACAGGAGCAGAGGTTAGAGACAAGAGCAGAGGTTAGAGACAAGAGCAGAGGTTAGAGACAGGAGCAGAGGTTAGAGACAAGAGCAGAGGTTAGAGACAGGAGCAGAGGTTAGAGACAGGAGCAGAGGTTAGAGACAGGAGCAGAGGTTAGAGACAGGAGCAGAGGTTAGAGACAGGAGCAGAGGTTAGAGACAGGAGCAGAGGTTAGAGACAGGAGCAGAGGTTAGAGACAGGAGCAGAGGTTAGAGACAGGAGCAGAGGTTAGAGACAGGAGCAGAGGTTAGAGACAGGAGCAGAGGTTAGAGACAGGAGCAGAGGTTAGAGACAGGAGCAGAGGTTAGAGACAGGAGCAGAGGTTAGAGACAGGAGCAGAGGTTAGAGACAGGAGCAGAGGTTAGAGACAGGAGCAGAGGTTAGAGACAAGAGCAGAGGTTAGAGACAGGAGCAGAGGTTAGAGACAGGAGCAGAGGTTAGAGACAGGAGCAGAGGTTAGAGACAGGAGCAGAGGTTAGAGACAGGAGCAGAGGTTAGAGACAAGAGCAGAGGTTAGAGACAGGAGCAGAGGTTAGAGACAAGAGCAGAGGTTAGAGACAGGAGCAGAGGTTAGAGACAGGAGCAGAGGTTAGAGACAGGAGCAGAGGTTAGAGACAGGAGCAGAGGTTAGAGACAAGAGCAGAGGTTAGAGACAGGAGCAGAGGTTAGAGACAGGAGCAGAGGTTAGAGACAAGAGCAGAGGTTAGAGACAGGAGCAGAGGTTAGAGACAGGAGCAGAGGTTAGAGACAGGAGCAGAGGTTAGAGACAGGAGCAGAGGTTAGAGACAGGAGCAGAGGTTAGAGACAGGAGCAGAGGTTAGAGACAAGAGCAGAGGTTAGAGACAAGAGCAGAGGTTAGAGACAGGAGCAGAGGTTAGAGACAGGAGCAGAGGTTAGAGACAGGAGCAGAGGTTAGAGACAGGAGCAGAGGTTAGAGACAGGAGCAGAGGTTAGAGACAGGAGCAGAGGTTAGAGACAGGAGCAGAGGTTAGAGACAGGAGCAGAGGTTAGAGACAGGAGCAGAGGTTAGAGACAGGAGCAGAGGTTAGAGACAGGAGCAGAGGTTAGAGACAAGAGCAGAGGTTAGAGACAAGAGCAGAGGTTAGAGACAGGAGCAGAGGTTAGAGACAGGAGCAGAGGTTAGAGACAGGAGCAGAGGTTAGAGACAGGAGCAGAGGTTAGAGACAGGAGCAGAGGTTAGAGACAGGAGCAGAGGTTAGAGACAGGAGCAGAGGTTAGAGACAGGAGCAGAGGTTAGAGACAGGAGCAGAGGTTAGAGACAAGAGCAGAGGTTAGAGACAGGAGCAGAGGTTAGAGACAGGAGCAGAGGTTAGAGACAAGAGCAGAGGTTAGAGACAGGAGCAGAGGTTAGAGACAGGAGCAGAGGTTAGAGACAGGAGCAGAGGTTAGAGACAGGAGCAGAGGTTAGAGACAGGAGCAGAGGTTAGAGACAAGAGCAGAGGTTAGAGACAGGAGCAGAGGTTAGAGACAGGAGCAGAGGTTAGAGACAGGAGCAGAGGTTAGAGACAGGAGCAGAGGTTAGAGACAGGAGCAGAGGTTAGAGACAGGAGCAGAGGTTAGAGACAGGAGCAGAGGTTAGAGACAAGAGCAGAGGTTAGAGACAGGAGCAGAGGTTAGAGACAGGAGCAGAGGTTAGAGACAGGAGCAGAGGTTAGAGACAAGAGCAGAGGTTAGAGACAGGAGCAGAGGTTAGAGACAGGAGCAGAGGTTAGAGACAGGAGCAGAGGTTAGAGACAGGAGCAGAGGTTAGAGACAAGAGCAGAGGTTAGAGACAGGAGCAGAGGTTAGAGACAAGAGCAGAGGTTAGAGACAGGAGCAGAGGTTAGAGACAGGAGCAGAGGTTAGAGACAGGAGCAGAGGTTAGAGACAGGAGCAGAGGTTAGAGACAGGAGCAGAGGTTAGAGACAGGAGCAGAGGTTAGAGACAGGAGCAGAGGTTAGAGACAGAGCAGAGGTTAGAGACAGGAGCAGAGGTTAGAGACAGGAGCAGAGGTTAGAGACAAGAGCAGAGGTTAGAGACAGGAGCAGAGGTTAGAGACAGGAGCAGAGGTTAGAGACAGGAGCAGAGGTTAGAGACAGGAGCAGAGGTTAGAGACAGGAGCAGAGGTTAGAGACAGGAGCAGAGGTTAGAGACAGGAGCAGAGGTTAGAGACAGGAGCAGAGGTTAGAGACAGGAGCAGAGGTTAGAGACAGGAGCAGAGGTTAGAGACAGGAGCAGAGGTTAGAGACAGGAGCAGAGGTTAGAGACAAGAGCAGAGGTTAGAGACAGGAGCAGAGGTTAGAGACAGGAGCAGAGGTTAGAGACAGGAGCAGAGGTTAGAGACAGGAGCAGAGGTTAGAGACAAGAGCAGAGGTTAGAGACAGGAGCAGAGGTTAGAGACAGGAGCAGAGGTTAGAGACAGGAGCAGAGGTTAGAGACAGGAGCAGAGGTTAGAGACAAGAGCAGAGGTTAGAGACAGGAGCAGAGGTTAGAGACAGGAGCAGAGGTTAGAGACAGGAGCAGAGGTTAGAGACAGGAGCAGAGGTTAGAGACAGGAGCAGAGGTTAGAGACAAGAGCAGAGGTTAGAGACAGGAGCAGAGCAGAGGTTAGAGACAGGAGCAGAGGTTAGAGACAGGAGCAGAGGTTAGAGACAGGAGCAGAGGTTAGAGACAGGAGCAGAGGTTAGAGACAAGAGCAGAGGTTAGAGACAGGAGCAGAGGTTAGAGACAAGAGCAGAGGTTAGAGACAGGAGCAGAGGTTAGAGACAGGAGCAGAGGTTAGAGACAGAGCAGAGGTTAGAGACAGGAGCAGAGGTTAGAGACAGGAGCAGAGGTTAGAGACAGGAGCAGAGGTTAGAGACAAGAGCAGAGGTTAGAGACAGGAGCAGAGGTTAGAGACAGGAGCAGAGGTTAGAGACAGGAGCAGAGGTTAGAGACAGGAGCAGAGGTTAGAGACAGGAGCAGAGGTTAGAGACAAGAGCAGAGGTTAGAGACAAGAGCAGAGGTTAGAGACAGGAGCAGAGGTTAGAGACAGGAGCAGAGGTTAGAGACAGGAGCAGAGGTTAGAGACAGGAGCAGAGGTTAGAGACAAGAGCAGAGGTTAGAGACAGGAGCAGAGGTTAGAGACAGGAGCAGAGGTTAGAGACAGGAGCAGAGGTTAGAGACAGGAGCAGAGGTTAGAGACAGGAGCAGAGGTTAGAGACAGGAGCAGAGGTTAGAGACAAGAGCAGAGGTTAGAGACAGGAGCAGAGGTTAGAGACAGGAGCAGAGGTTAGAGACAGGAGCAGAGGTTAGAGACAGGAGCAGAGGTTAGAGACAGGAGCAGAGGTTAGAGACAAGAGCAGAGGTTAGAGACAGGAGCAGAGGTTAGAGACAGGAGCAGAGGTTAGAGACAGGAGCAGAGGTTAGAGACAGGAGCAGAGGTTAGAGACAGGAGCAGAGGTTAGAGACAGGAGCAGAGGTTAGAGACAAGAGCAGAGGTTAGAGACAAGAGCAGAGGTTAGAGACAGGAGCAGAGGTTAGAGACAGGAGCAGAGGTTAGAGACAGGAGCAGAGGTTAGAGACAGGAGCAGAGGTTAGAGACAAGAGCAGAGGTTAGAGACAGGAGCAGAGGTTAGAGACAGGAGCAGAGGTTAGAGACTGGAGCAGAGGTTAGAGTCTGGAGCAGAGGTTAGAGACTGGAGCAGAGGTTAGAGACAAGAGCAGAGGTTAGAGACAAGAGCAGAGGTTAGAGACAGGAGCAGAGGTTAGAGACAGGAGCAGAGGTTAGAGACAGGAGCAGAGGTTAGAGACAGGAGCAGAGGTTAGAGACAAGAGCAGAGGTTAGAGACAGGAGCAGAGGTTAGAGACAGGAGCAGAGGTTAGAGACAGGAGCAGAGGTTAGAGACAGGAGCAGAGGTTAGAGACAGGAGCAGAGGTTAGAGACAGGAGCAGAGGTTAGAGACAGGAGCAGAGGTTAGAGACAAGAGCAGAGGTTAGAGACAAGAGCAGAGGTTAGAGACAGGAGCAGAGGTTAGAGACAGGAGCAGAGGTTAGAGACAGGAGCAGAGGTTAGAGACAGGAGCAGAGGTTAGAGACAGGAGCAGAGGTTAGAGACAGGAGCAGAGGTTAGAGACAGGAGCAGAGGTTAGAGACAGGAGCAGAGGTTAGAGACAGGAGCAGAGGTTAGAGACAGGAGCAGAGGTTAGAGACAAGAGCAGAGGTTAGAGACAAGAGCAGAGGTTAGAGACAAGAGCAGAGGTTAGAGACAGGAGCAGAGGTTAGAGACAAGAGCAGAGGTTAGAGACAGGAGCAGAGGTTAGAGACAAGAGCAGAGGTTAAGAGACAAGAGCAGAGGTTAGAGACAAGAGCAGAGGTTAGAGACTGGAGCAGAGGTTAGAGACAAGAGCAGAGGTTAGAGACAAGAGCAGAGGTTAGAGACAGGAGCAGAGGTTAGAGACAGGAGCAGAGGTTAGAGACAGGAGCAGAGGTTAGAGACAGGAGCAGAGGTTAGAGACAGGAGCAGAGGTTAGAGACAAGAGCAGAGGTTAGAGACTGGAGCAGAGGTTAGAGACAAGAGCAGAGGTTAGAGACTGGAGCAGAGGTTAGAGACAAGAGCAGAGGTTAGAGACAGGAGCAGAGGTTAGAGACAGGAGCAGAGGTTAGAGACAGGAGCAGAGGTTAGAGACAGGAGCAGAGGTTAGAGACAGGAGCAGAGGTTAGAGACAGGAGCAGAGGTTAGAGACAGGAGCAGAGGTTAGAGACAGGAGCAGAGGTTAGAGACAGGAGCAGAGGTTAGAGACAGGAGCAGAGGTTAGAGACAAGAGCAGAGGTTAGAGACAAGAGCAGAGGTTAGAGACAAGAGCAGAGGTTAGAGACAAGAGCAGAGGTTAGAGACAGGAGCAGAGGTTAGAGACAAGAGCAGAGGTTAGAGACAAGAGCAGAGGTTAGAGACAAGAGCAGAGGTTAGAGACAAGAGCAGAGGTTAGAGACAGGAGCAGAGGTTAGAGACAAGAGCAGAGGTTAGAGACAGGAGCAGAGGTTAGAGACAGGAGCAGAGGTTAGAGACAGGAGCAGAGGTTAGAGACAAGAGCAGAGGTTAGAGACAGGAGCAGAGGTTAGAGACAAGAGCAGAGGTTAGAGACAAGAGCAGAGGTTAGAGACAGGAGCAGAGGTTAGAGACAAGAGCAGAGGTTAAGAGACAAGAGCAGAGGTTAGAGACAGGAGCAGAGGTTAGAGACAAGAGCAGAGGTTAGAGACAAGAGCAGAGGTTAGAGACAAGAGCAGAGGTTAGAGACAGGAGCAGAGGTTAAGAGACAAGAGCAGAGGTTAGAGACAGGAGCAGAGGTTAGAGACAAGAGCAGAGGTTAGAGACAAGAGCAGAGGTTAGAGACAAGAGCAGAGGTTAGAGACAGGAGCAGAGGTTAGAGACAAGAGCAGAGGTTAGAGACAGGAGCAGAGGTTAGAGACAAGAGCAGAGGTTAGAGACAAGAGCAGAGGTTAGAGACAAGAGCAGAGGTTAGAGACAGGAGCAGAGGTTAGAGACAAGAGCAGAGGTTAGAGACAAGAGCAGAGGTTAGAGACAGGAGCAGAGGTTAGAGACAGGAGCAGAGGTTAGAGACAAGAGCAGAGGTTAGAGACAGGAGCAGAGGTTAGAGACAGGAGCAGAGGTTAGAGACAAGAGCAGAGGTTAGAGACAAGAGCAGAGGTTAGAGACAGGAGCAGAGGTTAGAGACAGGAGCAGAGGTTAGAGACAGGAGCAGAGGTTAGAGACAAGAGCAGAGGTTAGAGACAAGAGCAGAGGTTAGAGACAGGAGCAGAGGTTAGAGACAGGAGCAGAGGTTAGAGACAGGAGCAGAGGTTAGAGACAAGAGCAGAGGTTAGAGACAAGAGCAGAGGTTAGAGACAGGAGCAGAGGTTAGAGACAGGAGCAGAGGTTAGAGACAGGAGCAGAGGTTAGAGACAGGAGCAGAGGTTAGAGACAAGAGCAGAGGTTAGAGACAGGAGCAGAGGTTAGAGACAAGAGCAGAGGTTAGAGACAAGAGCAGAGGTTAGAGACAGGAGCAGAGGTTAGAGACAGGAGCAGAGGTTAGAGACAGGAGCAGAGGTTAGAGACAAGAGCAGAGGTTAGAGACAGGAGCAGAGGTTAGAGACAGGAGCAGAGGTTAGAGACAGGAGCAGAGGTTAGAGACAAGAGCAGAGGTTAGAGACAGGAGCAGAGGTTAGAGACAAGAGCAGAGGTTAGAGACAGGAGCAGAGGTTAGAGACAAGAGCAGAGGTTAGAGACAAGAGCAGAGGTTAGAGACAAGAGCAGAGGTTAGAGACAAGAGCAGAGGTTAGAGACAGGAGCAGAGGTTAGAGACAAGAGCAGAGGTTAGAGACAAGAGCAGAGGTTAGAGACAGGAGCAGAGGTTAGAGACAGGAGCAGAGGTTAGAGACAGGAGCAGAGGTTAGAGACAAGAGCAGAGGTTAGAGACAGGAGCAGAGGTTAGAGACAGGAGCAGAGGTTAGAGACAAGAGCAGAGGTTAGAGACAGGAGCAGAGGTTAGAGACAGGAGCAGAGGTTCGTGCAATGATACTGTTATCATGAAACAAACCAAATATTCATCTTTTATTTATATCATCCAGCCCTGGTCAAAAGTCCTCGTGTTAGGGTGGGTCAAAAGTCCTCGTGTTAGGGTTAGTCAAAAGTCCTCGCGTTAGGGTTAGTCAAAAGTCCTCGTGTTAGGGTGGGTCAAAAGTCCTCGTGTTAGCGTGGGTCAAAAGTCCTCATGTTAGGGTTAGTCAAAAGTCCTCGTGTTAGGGTGAGTCAAAAGTCCTCGTGTTAGGGTGAGTCAAAAGTCCTCGTGTTCGGGTGGGTCAAAAGTCCTCATGTTAGGGTGGGTCAAAAGTCCTCGTGTTAGGGTTAGTCAAAAGTCCTCGTGTTAGGGTGAGTCAAAAGTCCTCGTGTTAGGGTTAGTCAAAAGTCCTCGTGTTAGGGTGAGTCAAAAGTCCTCATGTTAGGGTTAGTCAAAAGTCCTCGTGTTAGGGTGAGTCAAAAGTCCTCGTGTTAGGGTTAGTCAAAAGTCCTCGTGTTAGGGTGAGTCAAAAGTCCTCGTGTTAGGGTGAGTCAAAAGTCCTCGTGTTAGGGTGGGTCAAAAGTCCTCGTGTTAGGGTTAGTCAAAAGTCCTCGTGTTAGGGTGAGTCAAAAGTCCTCGTGTTAGGGTGAGTCAAAAGTCCTCGTGTTAGGGTTAGTCAAAAGTCCTCGTGTTAGGGTGAGTCAAAAGTCCTCGTGTTAGGGTTAGTCAAAAGTCCTCGTGTCAGGGTGAGTCAAAAGTCCTCGCGTTAGGGTGAGTCAAAAGTCCTCGCGTTAGGGTGAGTCAAAAGTCCTCGTGTTAGGGTGAGTCAAAAGTCCTCGTGTTAGGGTGGGTCAAAAGTCCTCGTGTTAGGGTGAGTCAAAAGTCCTCGTGTTAGGGTGGGTCAAAAGTCCTCGTGTTAGGCTGAGTCAAAAGTCCTCGTGTTAGGCTGAGTCAAAAGTCCTCGTGTTAGGGTTAGTCAAAAGTCCTCGTGTTAGGGTGAGTCAAAAGTCCTCGCGTTAGGGTGAGTCAAAAGTCCTCGTGTTAGGGTGAGTCAAAAGTCCTCGCGTTAGGGTGAGTCAAAAGTCCTCGTGTTAGGGTGAGTCAAAAGTCTTCGTGTTAGGGTTAGTCAAAAGTCCTCGTGTTAGGGTGAATCAAAAGTCCTCGTGTTAGGGTGAGTCAAAAGTCCTCGTGTTAGCGTGGGTCAAAAGTCCTCGTGTTAGGGTGAGTCAAAAGTCCTCGTGTTAGGGTTAGTCAAAAGTCCTCGTGTTAGGGTTAGTCAAAAGTCCTCGTGTTAGGGTGGGTCAAAAGTCCTCGTGTTAGGGTTAGTCAAAAGTCCTCGTGTTAGGGTTAGTCAAAAGTCCTCGTGTTAGGGTGGGTCAAAAGTCCTCGTGTTAGGGTGAGTCAAAAGTCGTGTTAGGGTGAGTCAAAGTCCTCGTGTTAGGGTGAGTCAAAGTCCTCGTGTTAGGGTTAGTCAAAAGTCCTCATGTTAGGGTTAGTCAAAAGTCCTCGTGTTAGGGTTAGTCAAAAGTCCTCGTGTTAGGGTGAATCAAAAGTCCTCGTGTTAGGGTGGGTCAAAAGTCGTGTTAGGGTGAGTCAAAAGTCCTCGTGTTAGGGTTAGTCAAAAGTCCTCGTGTTAGGGTGAGTCAAAAGTCCTCGTGTTAGGGTTAGTCAAAAGTCCTCGTGTTAGGGTGAGTCAAAAGTCCTCGTGTTAGGGTGAGTCAAAAGTCCTCGTGTTAGGGTTAGTCAAAAGTCCTCGTGTTAGGGTGAGTCAAAAGTCCTCGTGTTAGGGTGGGTCAAAAGTCGTGTTAGGGTGAGTCAAAAGTCCTCGTGTTAGGGTGAGTCAAAAGTCCTCGTGTTAGGGTTAGTCAAAAGTCCTCATGTTAGGGTTAGTCAAAAGTCCTCGTGTTAGGGTGGGTCAAAAGTCGTGTTAGGGTGAGTCAAAAGTCCTCGTGTTAGGGTTAGTCAAAAGTCCTCATGTTAGGGTTAGTCAAAAGTCCTCGTGTTAGGGTGGGTCAAAAGTCGTGTTAGGGTTAGTCAAAAGTCCTCGTGTTAGGGTGAGTCAAAAGTCCTCGTGTTAGGGTGAGTCAAAAGTCCTCGTGTTAGGGTGGGTCAAAAGTCGTGTTAGGGTGAGTCAAAAGTCCTCGTGTTAGGGTGAGTCAAAAGTCCTCGTGTTAGGGTTAGTCAAAAGTCCTCATGTTAGGGTTAGTCAAAAGTCCTCGTGTTAGGGTTAGTCAAAAGTCCTCGTGTTAGGGTGAATCAAAAGTCCTCGTGTTAGGGTGGGTCAAAAGTCGTGTTAGGGTGAGTCAAAAGTCCTCGTGTTAGGGTTAGTCAAAAGTCCTCGTGTTAGGGTGAGTCAAAAGTCCTCGTGTTAGGGTTAGTCAAAAGTCCTCGTGTTAGGGTGAGTCAAAAGTCCTCATGTTAGGGTGAGTCAAAAGTCCTCGTGTTAGGGTTAGTCAAAAGTCCTCGTGTTAGGGTGGGTCAAAAGTCCTCGTGTTAGGGTGGGTCAAAAGTCGTGTTAGGGTGAGTCAAAAGTCCTCGTGTTAGGGTGAGTCAAAAGTCCTCGTGTTAGGGTTAGTCAAAAGTCCTCATGTTAGGGTTAGTCAAAAGTCCTCGTGTTAGGGTGGGTCAAAAGTCGTGTTAGGGTGAGTCAAAAGTCCTCGTGTTAGGGTTAGTCAAAAGTCCTCATGTTAGGGTTAGTCAAAAGTCCTCGTGTTAGGGTGGGTCAAAAGTCGTGTTAGGGTTAGTCAAAAGTCCTCATGTTAGGGTTAGTCAAAAGTCCTCGTGTTAGGGTGGGTCAAAAGTCGTGTTAGGGTGAGTCAAAAGTCCTCGTGTTAGGGTTAGTCAAAAGTCCTCGTGTCAGGGTGAGTCAAAAGTCCTCGTGTTAGGGTGGGTCAAAAGTCGTGTTAGGGTGAGTCAAAAGTCCTCGTGTTAGGGTTAGTCAAAAGTCCTCGTGTTAGGGTTAGTCAAAAGTCCTCGTGTTAGGGTGAGTCAAAAGTCCTCGTGTTAGGGTGGGTCAAAAGTCGTGTTAGGGTTAGTCAAAAGTCCTCGTGTTAGGGTGAGTCAAAAGTCCTTGTGTTAGGGTTAGTCAAAAGTCCTTGTGTTAGGGTGAGTCAAAAGTCCTCGTGTTAGGGTGGGTCAAAAGTCGTGTTAGGGTTAGTCAAAAGTCCTCGTGTTAGGGTGAGTCAAAAGTCCTTGTGTTAGGGTGAGTCAAAAGTCCTCGTGTTAGGGTTAGTCAAAAGTCCTCGTGTTAGGGTGAGTCAAAAGTCCTTGTGTTAGGGTTAGTCAAAAGTCCTCGTGTTAGGGTTAGTCAAAAGTCCTCGTGTTAGGGTGAGTCAAAAGTCCTTGTGTTAGGGTGAGTCAAAAGTCCTCGTGTTAGGGTGGGTCAAAAGTCGTGTTAGGGTTAGTCAAAAGTCCTCGTGTTAGGGTGAGTCAAAAGTCCTCGTGTTAGGGTGAGTCAAAAGTCCTTGTGTTAGGGTTAGTCAAAAGTCCTTGTGTTAGGGTGAGTCAAAAGTCCTCGTGTTAGGGTGGGTCAAAAGTCGTGTTAGGGTTAGTCAAAAGTCCTCGTGTTAGGGTGAGTCAAAAGTCCTTGTGTTAGGGTGAGTCAAAAGTCCTCGTGTTAAGGTGAGTCAAAAGTCCTCGTGTCAGGGTGAGTCAAAAGTCCTCGTGTTAGGGTGAGTCAAAAGTCCTCGTGTCAGGGTGAGTCAAAAGTCCTCGTGTTAGGGTTAGTCAAAAGTCCTCGTGTTAGGGTGGGTCAAAAGTCGTGTTAGGGTTAGTCAAAAGTCCTCGTGTTAGGGTGAGTCAAAAGTCCTCGTGTCAGGGTTAGTCAAAAGTCCTCGTGTTAGGGTGGGTCAAAAGTCCTCGTGTTAGGATGAGTCAAAAGTCCTCGTGTTAGGGTTAGTCAAAAGTCCTCGTGTTAGGGTTAGTCAAAAGTCCTCGTGTCAGGGTTAGTCAAAAGTCCTCGTGTTAGGGTTAGTCAAAAGTCCTCGTGTTAGGGTGGGTCAAAAGTCCTCGTGTTAGGGTTAGTCAAAAGTCCTCGTGTTAGGGTGGGTCAAAAGTCCTCGTGTTAGGGTTAGTCAAAAGTCCTCGTGTTAGGGTGAGTCAAAAGTCCTCGTGTCAGGGTTAGTCAAAAGTCCTCGTGTCAGGGTTAGTCAAAAGTCCTCATGTTAGGATTAGTCAAAAGTCCTCGTGTTAGGGTGAGTCAAAAGTCCTCATGTTAGGGTTAGTCAAAAGTCCTCGTGTTAGGGTGGGTCAAAAGTCCTCGCGTTAGGGTGAGTCAAAAGTCCTCGTGTTAGGGTGAGTCAAAAGTCCTCGTGTTAGGGTTAGTCAAAAGTCCTCGTGTTAGGGTTAGTCAAAAGTCCTCGTGTTAGGGTGAGTCAAAAGTCCTCGTGTTAGGGTGAGTCAAAAGTCCTCGTGTCAGGGTTAGTCAAAAGTCCTCGTGTTAGGGTGGGTCAAAAGTCCTCGTGTTAGGATGAGTCAAAAGTCCTCGCGTTAGGGTTAGTCAAAAGTCCTCGTGTTAGGGTTAGTCAAAAGTCCTCGTGTCAGGGTTAGTCAAAAGTCCTCGTGTTAGGGTTAGTCAAAAGTCCTCGTGTTAGGGTGGGTCAAAAGTCCTCGTGTTAGGGTTAGTCAAAAGTCCTCGTGTTAGGGTGGGTCAAAAGTCCTCGTGTTAGGGTTAGTCAAAAGTCCTCGTGTTAGGGTGAGTCAAAAGTCCTCGTGTCAGGGTTAGTCAAAAGTCCTCGTGTCAGGGTTAGTCAAAAGTCCTCATGTTAGGATTAGTCAAAAGTCCTCGTGTTAGGGTGAGTCAAAAGTCCTCATGTTAGGGTTAGTCAAAAGTCCTCGTGTTAGGGTGGGTCAAAAGTCCTCGCGTTAGGGTGAGTCAAAAGTCCTCGTGTTAGGGTGAGTCAAAAGTCCTCGTGTTAGGGTTAGTCAAAAGTCCTCGTGTTAGGGTTAGTCAAAAGTCCTCGTGTTAGGGTGAGTCAAAAGTCCTCGTGTTAGGGTTAGTCAAAAGTCCTCATGTTAGGGTGAGTCAAAAGTCCTCGTGTTAGGGTTAGTCAAAAGTCCTCGTGTTAGGGTGGGTCAAAAGTCCTCGTGTTAGGGTGGGTCAAAAGTCCTCGTGTTAGGGTGAGTCAAAAGTCCTCGTGTTAGGGTGAGTCAAAAGTCCTCGTGTTAGGGTTAGTCAAAAGTCCTCATGTTAGGGTTAGTCAAAAGTCCTCGTGTTAGGGTGGGTCAAAAGTCGTGTTAGGGTGAGTCAAAAGTCCTCGTGTTAGGGTTAGTCAAAAGTCCTCATGTTAGGGTTAGTCAAAAGTCCTCGTGTTAGGGTGGGTCAAAAGTCCTCGTGTTAGGGTAGGTTGTAGGAGTTAGGATGTACAAGTGAGGAGTCAGGAGGTAGGAGTCAGGAGGTAGGATGTAGGCGTTAGGAGCCACTCACAGACTTGAGGCGTAGTTCTCCATCACAGTTCTGCAGCAGAGCGTGACTCCGAGAAACTCTCTTATCACTGACCTGAGACACACACATTTAATACTGTTAAACCGGCACTAAACCAGGATTAAACCAGGACTAAACCAGGTCTGGGACTCACCCCGAGCCGTGGTCCTCGGCCCAGCACAGTGTCTCCCTGGGGGACAGGGACTGGAGCTCCTCCAGAGAGCGGCCGCAGCTCGAAGCCCCACATCAGGCTCTGAGGCAGGGGTCGGTCTGCATGAAAGTCCCCTGGTCCTGGAGACGCAAGAGAACCAGGACTGGACCAGGACTAAACCAGGACTGAATCAGGACTGGAACGGGACTAAATCAGGTCTAAACCAGGACTAAACCAGGACGGAACCAGGACTGGAACAGAACTGAACCAGCACTGAAGCAGGGCTGAAGCAGGGCTGAACCAGGACTAAACCAGGACTAAACAAATTCTAAACCAAGTCTAAACCAAGTCTAAATCACAACTAAACCAGGTCTAAATCAGGACTAAACCAGGACTGAAGCAGGGCTGAACCAGGACTAAACCAGGACTGAAGCAGGGCTGAACCAGGACTGGACCAGGACTAAACCAGGACTGAATCAGGAATAAATCAGGACTGAATCAGGACTGGAACAGGACTAAACTAGGACTAAACCAGGACTGAAACAGGGCGGAACCACGACTGAACTAGGACTAAACCAGGTCTAAACAAATTCTAAACCAAGTCTAAATCACAACTAAACCAAGTCTAAACCAGGTCTGAACCAGGACTAAACCAGGACTAAACCAGGACTAAACCAGGACTAAAACAGGACTAAAACAGGACTTTAGACTTTATTCACACAAAACCATCGCCAGGTTAAGATCGAAACTTTTGAGCCCAGACAGAAGACTTAGAGCTGAAGTATAGTTTAGCTTTCATTTTTACATTTGAACACAAAACATTATGATCGTGTTTTGTTTTGTTTGTTTTTATCCTTCAAAAATCACTTCAGACTTCCTCATTCGGCTCTACCACAGCTAACTTTATGAATGAGAGAAAGACCGAGGGAAAAGTAAGATTTGATAAACAATACAGTAGCAGAAAACGCACTTGCTCTGCTTACCTTTTAATGGAGGGAATTAAAGTTAAGAAAAAGCGGTTTTGGTCTTTAGAATGTCTTTATTGTGTACAAAGAATACGGTTAAAATAGTTAAAAACCATCGTTCATAACATCCGGCTACACTGGGCATGCGCAGAGGACACCACATTCGGACCCGCCCGTTTTATGCTTTTATTTAATTGAATTTATATTTTTTGCTTTTATTCATACGCGCGTGTTTGTATTTATATTCTCATACGTGACAGTAATATTTATTCATGTTTCTTATTTTTATTTTCAAAGAAGGTTTTGAATGTTTTGGTTTGACTCCGGGGCGCATGCGCAGTGCGTGTAAACAGCCGTTTAAAGGGCCGAGCTGTCAGCGACGGTAAGACACATTTATAACGCTTTAATAACACTTTAATAACGCTTTAATAACGCTTCGCGACGCGGTTAATGCGCATATAAACTTCAGCATCCGCGCAGAATAGCTCCGATGTCTTTACGATTCATGTAAAGTGTGATTATATGAAGAGGTTTGAGCTTTGAGGCGATCTGAGCGCGTTCGGGGCGGAGGTCCTCAGTCTGGGGGCAGACCTGGTTTAGACCTGGTTTAGTCCTGGTTTAGTCCTGGTTTAGACCTGGTTTGGACCTGGTTTATTTCTGGTTTAGACATGGTTTAGACCTGGTTTAGTCCTGGTTTAGACCTGGTTTAGACCTGGTTTGGACCTGGTTTAGTCCTGGTTTAGTCCTGGTTTAGACCTGGTTTAGACCTGGTTTAGTCCTGGTTTGGACCTGGTTTAGACCTGGTTTAGACCTAGCTTAGTCCTGGTTTAGTCCTGGTTTAGTTCTTGTTTAGACCTGGTTTAGTCCTGGTTTAGACCTGGCTTAGTCCTGGTTTAGTCCTGGTTTAGATCTTGTTTAGACCTGGTTTAGTCCTGGTTTAGACCTGGTTTAGTCCTGGTTTAGTTCTTCTTTAGACCTGGTTTAGACCTGGTTTAGTCCAGGTTTAGACCTAGTGTAGTCCTGGTTTAGTCCTGGTTTAGTTCTTGTTTAGACCTGGTTTAGTCCTGGTTTAGACCTGGCTTAGTCCTGGTTTAGTCCTGGTTTAGATCTTGTTTAGACCTGGTTTAGTCCTGGTTTAGACCTGGTTTAGTCCTGGTTTAGTTCTTCTTTAGTCCTGGTTTCGACCTGGTTTATTCCTGGTTTAGTTCTTGTTTAGTTCTTGTTTAGACCTGGTTTAGTCCTGCCTTAGTCCTGGTTTAGACCTGGTTTAGTCCTGGTTTAGACCTGGTTTAGACCTGGTTTAGTCCTGGTTTAGACCTGGTTTAGACCTGGTTTAGACCTGGTTTATTCCTGGTTTAGTTCTTGTTTAGACCTGGTTTAGTCCTGCTTTAGTCCTGGTTTAGACCTGGTTTAGTCCAGGTTTAGACCTAGTTTAGTCCTGGTTTAGACCTGGTTTAGACCTGGTTTAGTCCTGGTTTAGTTCTTGTTTAGACCTGGTTTAGTCCTGGTTTAGTCCTGGTTTAGTCCTAATTTAGACCTGGTTTAGTCCTGGTTTAGTCCTGGTTTAGTTCTTGTTTAGACCTGGTTTAGTCCTGGTTTAGACCTGGTTTAGACCTGGTTTAGTCCTGGTTTAGACCTGGTTTAGTCCTGGTTTAGTCCTGGTTTAGACCTGGTTTAGTCCAGGTTTAGACCTAGGTTAGTCCTGGTTTAGACCTGGTTTATTCCTGGTTCAGTTTTTGTTTAGTCCTGGTTTAGTCCTGGTTTAGACCTGGTTTAGTCCAGGTTTAGACCTAGGTTAGTCCTGGTTTAGACCTGGTTTAGTCCTGGTTCAGTTCTTGTTTAGTCCTGGTTCAGTTCTTGTTTAGTCCTGGTTTAGTCCTGGTTTAGACCTGGTTTAGTCCTGGTTTAATCCTGGTTTAGGACTAAACCAGGACTAAACCAGGACTAAACAAGAACTAAACCAGTGTAAAATCTGTTTCCTGTACTTCAGAACTCACGTCTCTGTGCAGGTTTTCAGTGGAGCCGACACAAGATGGAGCAGCAAGACCAGGGGCCCCACGGCTCCTCTGTTCCTGTCTGCTCCTGTCTGCACCTGTCCTCAGAGGGGCCACTCACAGGGGCCCACACTGGCTCCAGGCAACATGAGACAGACTGTCAAAAGGTCTGCTCCTGCCCGGGCCCCTGCTCCTGCCCAGGCCCCTGTGACTTCTCGAGGAGCCTCCCCGCGGAGATGTCTGAACAGATCTTCCTCCGGTTGGACCCCTGGAGCCTGTGCAGAGCATCTCAGACCTGCAGACGCTGGCACCTGCTGATCCAGGAGAGCGAGGCCCTGTGGAGGGGCCAGTGTGGGCTCCTGAGGGCCCACTGCAGCAGAGAGCTGGAGCGAGACCGGGGACAAGGACTGTCCTGGAAGGTATCTCCGTTAGTCCTGGTTTAGTCCTGGTTTAGTCCTGGATTAGTCCTGGATTAGTCCTGGATTAGTCCCAGTTTAGTCCTGTAATGATGACGTCGTGTTTCTTCCTGATGATGTCGTTTTTCTTCCTGATGATGTCGTGTTTCCTCCTGACGATGTCGTGTTTCCTCCTGATGATGTCGTGTTTCCTCCTGATGATGTCGTGTTTCCTCGTGATGACGTTGTGTTTCCTCCTGACGATGTCGTGTTTCCTCGTGTTGACGTCATGTTTCTTCCTGATGATGTCGTGTTTCCTCCTGATGATGTTGTGTTTCCTCCTGATGATGTCGTGTTTCTTCCTGATGAAGTCGTGTTTCCTCCTGATGACGTCGTGTTTCCTCCTGATGATGTCGTGTTTCCTCGTGATGATGTCGTGTTTCCTCGTGATGACATCGTGTTTCTTCCTGATGATGTCGTGTTTCCTCCTGATGATGTTGTGTTTCCTCCTGATGATGTCGTGTTTCTTCCTGATGAAGTCGTGTTTCCTTCTGATGATGTCGTGTTTCTTCCTGATGAAGTCGTGTTTCTTCCTGATGATGTCGTGTTTCCTCCTGATGATGTCGTGTTTCCTCCTGATGATGTTGTGTTTCCTCCTGATGATGTCGTGTTTCTTCCTGATGAAGTCGTGTTTCCTTCTGATGACGTTGTGTTTCTTCCTGATGACGTTGTGTTTCCTCCTGATGAAGTCGTGTTTCTTCCTGATGATGTCGTGTTTCTTCCTGATGATGTCGTGTTTCCTCGTGATGATGTCGTGTTTCCTCGTGATGATGTTGTGTTTCCTCCTGATGATGTCGTGTTTCTTCCTGATGAAGTCGTGTTTCTTCCTGATGATGTCGTGTTTCCTCGTGATGATGTCGTGTTTCCTCGTGATGATGTCGTGTTTCTTCTTGATGACGTCGTGTTTCCTCCTGATGACGTCGTGTTTCTTCCTGATGATGTCGTGTTTCCTCCTGATGATGTCGTGTTTCCTCGTGATGATGTCGTGTTTCTTCCTGATGATGTCGTGTTTCCTCCTGATGATGTCGTGTTTCCTACTGATGATGTCGTTTTTCTTCCTGATGACGTCGTGTTTCTTCCTGATGATGTCGTGTTTCCTCCTGATGATGTCGTGTTTCCTCCTGATGATGTCGTGTTTCCTCCTGATGATGTCGTGTTTCCTACTGATGATGTCGTGTTTCTTCCTGATGATGTCGTGTTTCTTCCTGATGATGTCGTGTTTCCTCCTGATGATGTCGTGTTTCCTCCTGATGACGTCGTGTTTCTTCCTGATGATGTCGTGTTTCCTACTGATGATGTCGTGTTTCCTCCTGATGATGTCGTGTTTCCTCCTGATGATGTCGTGTTTCCTCGTGATGATGTCATGTTTCTTCCTGATGATGTCGTGTTTCCTCCTGATGATGTCGTGTTTCCTCGTGATGATGTCGTGTTTCTTCCTGATGACGTCGTGTTTCTTCCTGATGATGTCGTGTTTCCTCCTGATGATGTCGTGTTTCCTCGTGATGATGTCGTGTTTCCTCCTGATGATGTCGTGTTTCCTACTGATGATGTCGTGTTTCTTCTTGATGATGTCATGTTTCTTCCTGATGACGTTGTGTTTCTTCCTGATGATGTCGTGTTTCCTCCTGATGATGTCGTGTTTCCTCCTGATGATGTCGTGTTTCCTCCTGATGATGTCGTGTTTCTTCCTGATGACGTCGTGTTTCTTCCTGATGATGTCGTGTTTCCTCCTGATGATGTCGTGTTTCCTCGTGATGATGTCGTGTTTCCTCCTGATGATGTCGTGTTTCCTACTGATGATGTCGTGTTTCTTCTTGATGATGTCGTGTTTCCTCCTGATGATGTCGTGTTTCCTCGTGATGATGTCGTGTTTCTTCTTGATGATGTCGTGTTTCCTCCTGATGATGTCGTGTTTCCTCGTGATGATGTCGTGTTTCTTCCTGATGATGTCGTGTTTCCTCCTGATGATGTCATGTTTCCTTCTGATGATGTCGTGTTTCTTCTTGATGACGTTGTGTTTCCTCCTGATGATGTCGTGTTTTTTCCTGATGACGTCGTGTTTCCTCCTGATGATGTCGTGTTTCCTCCTGATGATGTCGTGTTTTCTCCTGATGATGTCGTGTTTCCTCCTGATGACGTTGTGTTTCCTCCTGATGATGTCGTGTTTCCTCCTGATGATGTCGTGTTTCCTCCTGATGATGTTGTGTTTCCTCCTGATGATGTCGTGTTTCCTCCTGATGATGTCGTGTTTCCTACTGATGATGTCGTGTTTCTTCCTGATGATGTCGTGTTTCTTCCTGATGATGTCGTGTTTCCTCCTGATGATGTCGTGTTTCCTCCTGATGACGTCGTGTTTCTTCCTGATGATGTCGTGTTTCCTACTGATGATGTCGTGTTTCCTCCTGATGATGTCGTGTTTCCTCCTGATGATGTCGTGTTTCTTCCTGATGATGTCGTGTTTCCTCGTGATGATGTCATGTTTCTTCCTGATGATGCCGTGTTTCCTCCTGATGATGTCGTGTTTCTTCCTGATGACGTCGTGTTTCTTCCTGATGATGTCGTGTTTCCTCCTGATGATGTCGTGTTTCCTCGTGATGATGTCGTGTTTCCTCCTGATGATGTCGTGTTTCCTACTGATGATGTCGTGTTTCTTCTTGATGATGTCATGTTTCTTCCTGATGATGTCGTGTTTCCTACTGATGATGTCGTGTTTCCTCCTGATGATGTCGTGTTTCCTCCTGATGATGTCGTGTTTCTTCCTGATGATGTCGTGTTTCCTCGTGATGATGTCATGTTTCTTCCTGATGATGCCGTGTTTCCTCCTGATGATGTCGTGTTTCTTCCTGATGACGTCGTGTTTCTTCCTGATGATGTCGTGTTTCCTCCTGATGATGTCGTGTTTCCTCGTGATGATGTCGTGTTTCCTCCTGATGATGTCGTGTTTCCTACTGATGATGTCGTGTTTCTTCTTGATGATGTCATGTTTCTTCCTGATGATGTCGTGTTTCCTCCTGATGATGTCGTGTTTCCTCGTGATGATGTCGTGTTTCTTCTTGATGATGTCGTGTTTCCTCCTGATGATGTCGTGTTTCCTCGTGATGATGTCGTGTTTCTTCCTGATGATGTCGTGTTTCCTCCTGATGATGTCATGTTTCCTTCTGATGATGTCGTGTTTCTTCTTGATGACGTCGTGTTTCCTCCTGATGATGTCGTGTTTTTTCCTGATGACGTCGTGTTTCCTCCTGATGATGTCGTGTTTCCTCCTGATGATGTCGTGTTTCCTCCTGATGATGTCGTGTTTCCTCCTGATGACGTTGTGTTTCCTCCTGATGATGTCGTGTTTCCTCCTGATGACGTTGTGTTTCCTCCTGATGATGTCGTGTTTCCTCCTGATGATGTCGTGTTTCCTCCTGATGATGTCGTGTTTCCTCCTGATGATGTCGTGTTTCCTCGTGATGATGTCGTGTTTCTTCCTGATGATGTCGTGTTTCCTCGTGATGATGTCGTGTTTCTTCCTGATGATGTCGTGTTTCCTCCTGATGATGTCGTGTTTCTTCTTGATGACGTCGTGTTTCCTCCTGATGATGTCGTGTTTTTTCCTGATGACGTCGTGTTTCCTCCTGATGATGTCGTGTTTCCTCCTGATGATGTCGTGTTTTCTCCTGATGATGTCGTGTTTTCTCCTGATGATGTCGTGTTTCCTCCTGATGACGTCGTGTTTTCTCCTGATGATGTCGTGTTTCCTCCTGATGACGTTGTGTTTCCTCCTGATGATGTCGTGTTTCCTCCTGATGACGTTGTGTTTCCTCCTGATGATGTCGTGTTTTCTCCTGATGATGTCGTGTTTCCTCCTGATGACGTTGTGTTTCCTCCTGATGATGTCGTGTTTCCTCCTGATGACGTTGTGTTTCTTCCTGATAACGTCGTGTTTTCTCCTGATGATGTCGTGTTTCCTCCTGATGATGTTGTGTTTCCTCCTGATGATGTCGTGTTTTCTCCTGATGATGTCGTGTTTCCTCGTGATGATGTCATGTTTCTTCCTGATGATGTCGTGTTTCCTCCTGATGATGTCGTGTTTCCTCCTGATGATGTCGTGTTTTCTCCTGATGATGTCGTGTTTCCTCCTGATGACGTTGTGTTTCCTCCTGATGATGTCGTGTTTCCTCCTGATGACGTTGTGTTTCTTCCTGATAACGTCGTGTTTTTTCCTGATGACGTCGTGTTTCCTCCTGATGATGTCGTGTTTTCTCCTGATGATGTCGTGTTTCCTCCTGATGATGTCGTGTTTCCTCCTGATGATGTTGTGTTTCCTCCTGATGATGTTGTGTTTCCTCCTGATGATGTTGTGTTTCCTCCTGATGATGTCGTGTTTCTTCCTGATAACGTCGTGTTTCTTCCTGATGATGTCGTGTTTCCTCCTGATGATGTCGTGTTTCCTCCTGATGATGTTGTGTTTCCTCCTGATGATGTCGTGTTTCCTCCTGATGACGTTGTGTTTCTTCCTGATAACGTCGTGTTTCTTCCTGATGACGTCGTGTTTCCTCCTGATGATGTCGTGTTTCCTCCTGATGATGTCGTGTTTCCTCCTGATGATGTCGTGTTTCCTCCTGATGATGTCGTGTTTCCTCCTGATGATGTCGTGTTTCCTCCTGATGATGTCGTGTTTCCTCCTGATGATGTCATGTTTCCTCCTGATGATGTCGTGTTTCCAGGTGACTCTGGTGAGGAACTACACTCGCAGTCGTCTTAAACGTGATTGGCTGAGAGGACGTTTCAGCTGTGTTCAATCGGCCAATGAGCTGCGAGACATCAGGATGGTCCCATTCGATGCTGAGGCCTGGGGCGAGATCCTGCAGGCTGAGCTGGACCGCTGAGACTGGGACCGAACCAGGACTGAACCAGGACTGAACCAGAACTGAACCAGGATTGAACCAGGACTGAACCAGGACTAAACCAGGACCAAACCAGGACTGATCCAGGACTGTGCAGACCTAAGTCTCTGCACTTTTTTATGTTTAAATCTAATATATATTATGAATAAACACTGTAAATAATGTTTTTTTTAAATAATTTTATACCAACAACAATGTAATCATTATGGACGAGGTGTCGTGTGGTTTTTGAATGATTTTATACAATAGCTGAATTCACAAACAATAAAATATTTAATCACAAACTCTTTCAAAAAAGCTTTTCATTTTATTTTTGCCCAAATTAAAACTGTACGAGACAAGTTCAGGTTCAGCTGTTTAAAAGATCAGGACGAGTCTGGTGAAGAGACTTTAAAAACACAGAGGAGCACTTTTGGATTGCCACCTGATGATGTCACAAGGTGAAGAATGAACAAATAAAAACAAATAAACAGCCACAAAAACGCTGGGGAAAACCACAGAACTGTAATAAAAACTAAACTAAATATATAATAAATCATTTTTTTTTTAAATACATTAATTAATTAATTAATTAATTAAAGAAATAAAAATAAACAGCCGCAAAAACTCTGGGGAAAACCATAAAACTCTAATAGAATCCAAAATAAAATAAATAAATCAACCAAATTAAAAAAATAAATACATGAATTTATTAATTAAATAAATAATAATTAAAAAAAATAATCTGCCACAAAAACGTTGGGAAAACCATAATAAAATATAAAATCAAATTAATAATAATTAATAATAATAATAATAATAATAATAATAATAATAATAATAATAATAATAATAATAATAATAATAATAAATACATTAATTAATTAAATAAATAAATAAATAATAATCTGCCACAAAACGTTGGGGAAAACCAGAAAACTATAATAAAATCGAAACTAAAATAAAATAATACATTTTAAAAATAAATAAATAAAATAATAAATTCTTATAATTCCAGGGGGGAAACGAACGCGCTGTTCCCAAAGCTTCCGGTTTTATTTTGGAGACCGGAAATGTTCATGCACACACGCGCAAGCTTTACGTCAGCTCAGCATCCTCCATCCGCAGCGGACCCGGACCAGGACTAAAGATCCGGACAGAGCCTGAACCCCGAAACCGGGTCTGATCCAGGACTAAACCAGGACTAAGCCGGGTCTGAAGCGGGTCTGAAGCGGGTCTGAAGCGGATCTGAAGCGGGTCTGAAGCGGGTCTGAAGCGGGTCTGAAGCGGGACTATGGAAGGTGACGGTGTGCCCTCGATCCTCGACATCTCCATCGCGCTCGGGCTGCAGCCGAACGACGGCCCAGTTTACTTTAAGGTGGACGGGACTCGGTTCGGACAGTGTCGGACCATCAAGCTCCTGACCGGCTCCAAGTACAAAGTGTCTGTGGTTCTGAAGCCCGGATGCGTGCAGGCCACGTAAGTGACGCAGGGTTACGCAGGGGTTACGCAGGGTTTACGCACGGAGCCGTAGGCTTTTATGAATCCTCCGGGACACAAAAACACGGTGATATTTTAATGCGGGGCGTGTCTTCGTGGGTCGTTGGTTCGATTCTCGTGTTAAACTTTCACAGCTGTAGTTACGCGCTCTTTTGAATAACGGGCCTGTCGTCGCGCGCACGTTTCATTAGGAGCACCTGAGCACGCGCGTTCACGTTTCACTTTTACCAACATGAAAGAGAAAACTGCGGATTAACGGGAAACACGGCCCGGTGTCCCTCCCAGTGTCTCTCCCGGTCTCTCCGGTGTCTCTCTTGTGTCTCTCCCGGTGTCTCTCCCGGTGTCTCTCCGGTGTCTCTCCGGTGTCTCTCCCGGTGTCTCTCTTGTGTCTCCGGTGTCTCTCTTGTGTCTCTCTTGTGTCTCTCCCGGTGTCTCTCCCGGTGTCTCTCTTGTCTCTCTTGTGTCTCTTGTGTCTCTCTTGTGTTTCTCTTGTGTCTCTCTTGTGTCTCCCTTGTGTCTCTCTTGTGTTTCTCTTGTGTCTCTCTTGTGTCTCTCTTGTGTCTCCGGTGTCTCTCTTGTGTCTCTCTTGTGTCTCTCTTGTGTCTCTCTTGTGTTTCTCTTGTGTCTCTCTTGTGTCTCTCTTGTGTCTCCGGTGTCTCTCTTGTGTCTCTCTTGTGTCTCCGGTGTCTCTCTTGTGTTTCTCTTGTGTCTCTCTTGTGTCTCTCTTGTGTCTCTCTTGTGTCTCCGGTGTCTCTCTTGTGTCTCTCTTGTGTCTCTCTTGTGTCTCTCTTGTGTTTCTCTTGTGTCTCTCTTGTGTCTCCCTTGTGTCTCTCTTGTGTCTCCCTTGTGTCTCTCTTGTGTTTCTCTTGTGTCTCCCTTGTGTCTCCCTTGTGTCTCTCTTGTGTCTCCCTTGTGTCTCTCTTGTGTTTCTCTTGTGTCTCTCTTGTGTCTCTCTTGTGTCTCTCTTGTGTCTCTCTTGTGTCTCCGGTGTCTCTCTTGTGTCTCTCTTGTGTCTCTCTTGTGTCTCCGGTGTCTCTCTTGTGTTTCTCTTGTGTCTCTCTTGTGTCTCTCTTGTGTCTCTCTTGTGTCTCCGGTGTCTCTCTTGTGTCTCTCTTGTGTCTCTCTTGTGTTTCTCTTGTGTCTCTCTTGTGTCTCCCTTGTGTCTCTCTTGTATCTCCCTTGTGTCTCTCTTGTGTTTCTCTTGTGTCTCTCTTGTGTCTCCCTTGTGTCTCTCTTGTGTCTCTCTTGTGTCTCTCTTGTGTCTCTCTTGTGTCTCTCTTGTGTCTCTCTTGTGTCTCTCTTGTGTCTCTCCGGTGTCTCCCGGTGTCTCTCCGGTGTCTCTCTCGTGTCTCCGGTGTCTCTCTTGTGTCTCTCTTGTGTCTCTCTTGTGTCTCTCCGGTGTCTCCCGGTGTCTCTCTTGTGTCTCTCTTGTGTCTCTCTTGTGTCTCTCTTGTGTCTCTCTTGTGTCTCTCCGGTGTCTCCCGGTGTCTCTCCGGTGTCTCTCTCGTGTCTCCGGTGTCTCTCTTGTGTCTCTCTGGTGTCTCTCTTGTGTCTCTCTTGTGTCTCCGGTGTCTCTCTTGTGTCTCTCTTGTGTCTCCGGTGTCTCTCTTGTGTCTCTCTTGTGTCTCTCTTGTGTCTCTCTTGTGTCTCCGGTGTCTCTCTTGTGTCTCTCTGGTGTCTCTCTTGTGTCTCTTTTGTGTCTCTCTTGTCTCTCCGGTGTCTCCCGGTGTCTCTCCGGTGTCTCTCCGGTGTCTCTCTTGTGTCTCCGGTGTCTCTCCCGGTGTCTCTCTGGTGTCTCTCTTGTGTCTCTCTTGTGTCTCTCTTGTGTCTCCGGTGTCTCTCTTGTGTCTCTCTTGTGTCTCTCTTGTGTCTCTCTTGTGTCTCTCTTGTGTCTCCGGTGTCTCTCTTGTGTCTCTCTTGTGTCTCTCTTGTGTTTCTCTTGTGTCTCTCTTGTGTCTCCCTTGTGTCTCTCTTGTGTTTCTCTTGTGTCTCTCTTGTGTCTCTCTTGTGTCTCTCTTGTGTCTCCGGTGTCTCCCTTGTGTCTCTCTTGTGTCTCTCTTGTGTCTCCGGTGTCTCTCTTGTGTTTCTCTTGTGTCTCTCTTGTGTCTCTCTTGTGTCTCTCTTGTGTCTCCGGTGTCTCTCTTGTGTCTCTCTTGTGTTTCTCTTGTGTCTCTCTTGTGTCTCCCTTGTGTCTCCCTTGTGTCTCCCTTGTGTCTCTCTTGTGTTTCTCTTGTGTCTCTCTTGTGTCTCTCTTGTGTCTCTCTTGTGTCTCTCTTGTGTCTCTCCGGTGTCTCTCTTGTGTCTCTCTTGTATCTCTCTTGTGTCTCTCCGGTGTCTCTCCGGTGTCTCTCTTGTGTCTCTCTTGTGTCTCCGGTGTCTCCCTTGTGTCTCTCTTGTGTCTCTCTTGTGTCTCTCCGGTGTCTCTCCGGTGTCTCTCTCGTGTCTCCGGTGTCTCTCTTGTGTCTCTCCGGTGTCTCCCGGTGTCTCTCTTGTGTCTCTCTTGTGTCTCTCTTGTGTCTCTCTTGTGTCTCTCCGGTGTCTCCCGGTGTCTCTCCGGTGTCTCTCTCGTGTCTCCGGTGTCTCTCTTGTGTCTCTCTGGTGTCTCTCTTGTGTCTCTCTTGTGTCTCCGGTGTCTCTCTTGTATCTCTCTTGTGTCTCCGGTGTCTCTCTTGTGTCTCTCTTGTGTCTCTCTTGTGTCTCCGGTGTCTCTCTTGTGTCTCTCTTGTCTCTCTGGTGTCTCTCTTGTGTCTCTCTTGTGTCTCTCTTGTGTCTCTCTTGTCTCTCCGGTGTCTCCCGGTGTCTCTCCGGTGTCTCTCCGGTGTCTCCCGGTGTCTCCCGGTGTCTCTCCGGTGTCTCTCTTGTGTCTCCGGTGTCTCTCCCGGTGTCTCTCTGGTGTCTCTCTTGTGTCTCTCTTGTGTCTCTCTTGTGTCTCTCTTGTGTCTCTCTCGTGTCTCTCTTGTGTCTCTCTTGTGTCTCTCTGGTGTCTCTCTTGTGTCTCTCTTGTGTCTCTCTTGTGTCTCTCTTGTGTCTCTCTTGTCTCTCTGGTGTCTCTTTTGTGTCTCTCTTGTGTTTCTCTTGTCTCTCCGGTGTCTCTCCGGTGTCTCCCGGTGTCTCCCGGTGTCTCTCCGGTGTCTCTCTCGTGTCTCCGGCGTCTCTCCCGGTGTCTCTCCTGTGTCTCTCTTGTGTCTCCGGTGTCTCTCCGGTGTCTCTCCCGGTGTCTCTCCTGTGTCTCTCTTGTGTCTCTCTTGTGTCTCCGGTGTCTCTCCCGGTGTCTCTCCCGGTGTCTCTCCTGTGTCTCTCTTGTGTCTCTGGCGTCTCTCCCGGTGTCTCTCCTGTGTCTCTCTTGTGTCTCCGGTGTCTCTCTTGTGTCTCTCTTGTGTCTCCGGTGTCTCTCTTGTGTCTCTCTTGTCTCTCCGGTGTCTCTCTTGTGTCTCTCTTGTCTCTCTTGTCTCTCTGGTGTCTCTCTTGTGTCTCCGGTGTCTCTCTTGTGTCTCCGGTGTCTCTCTTGTGTCTCCGGTGTCTCTCTTGTGTCTCTCTTGTGTCTCTCTTGTGTCTCCGGTGTCTCTCTTGTGTCTCTCTTGTGTCTCTCTTGTGTCTCTCTTGTCTCTCTGGTGTCTCTCTTGTGTCTCTTTTGTGTCTCTCTTGTCTCTCCGGTGTCTCCCGGTGTCTCTCCGGTGTCTCTCCGGTGTCTCCCGGTGTCTCCCGGTGTCTCTCCGGTGTCTCTCTTGTGTCTCCGGTGTCTCTCCCGGTGTCTCTCTGGTGTCTCTCTTGTGTCTCTCTTGTGTCTCTCTTGTGTCTCTCTTGTGTCTCTCTCGTGTCTCTCTCGTGTCTCTCTTGTGTCTCTCTGGTGTCTCTCTTGTGTCTCTCTTGTGTCTCTCTTGTGTCTCTCTTGTGTCTCTCTTGTCTCTCTTGTGTCTCCGGTGTCTCTCTTGTGTCTCTCTTGTGTTTCTCTTGTGTCTCTCTTGTGTCTCTCTTGTGTCTCTCCGGTGTCTCTCTTGTGTCTCTCTTGTCTCTCTTGTGTCTCTCTTGTGTCTCTCTCCGGTGTTTCTCTTGTGTCTCTCTTGTGTCTCTCCGGTGTCTCTCCGGTGTCTCTCTTGTGTCTCCGGTGTCTCTCTTGTGTCTCTCTTGTGTTTCTCTTGTGTTTCTCTTGTGTCTCTCTTGTGTCTCTCCGGTGTCTCTCTTGTGTCTCTCTTGTCTCTCTTGTGTCTCTCTTGTGTCTCCGGCGTCTCTCTCCGGTGTCTCTCTTGTGTCTCCGGTGTCTCTCCGGTGTCTCTCTTGTGTCTCTCCCGGTGTCTCTCCGGTGTCTCTCTTGTGTCTCCGGTGTCTCTCTTGTGTCTCCGGTGTCTCTCTTGTGTGTCTCTTGTGTTTCTCTTGTGTCTCTCTTGTGTCTCTCTTGTGTCTCTCTTGTGTCTCCGGTGTCTCTCTTGTCTCTCTTGTGTCTCTCTTGTCTCTCTTGTGTCTCCGGTGTCTCTCTTGTGTCTCCGGTGTCTCTCTTGTCTCTCTTGTGTCTCTCTTGTGTCTCTCTTGTGTCTCTCTTGTGTTTCTCTTGTGTTTCTCTTGTGTCTCTCTTGTGTCTCTCTTGTGTCTCTCTTGTGTCTCTCTTGTGTCTCTCTTGTCTCTCTTGTGTCTCCGGTGTCTCTCTTGTGTCTCTCTTGTGTCTCCGGTGTCTCTCTTGTGTCTCTCTTGTGTCTCTCTTGTGTCTCTCTTGTGTCTCTCTTGTGTCTCCGGTGTCTCTCCCGGTGTCTCTCCGGTGTCTCTCTTGTGTCTCTCTTGTGTCTCTCTTGTCTCTCTTGTCTCTCTTGTGTCTCTCTTGTGTCTCTCTTGTGTCTCCGGTGTCTCTCTTGTCTCTCTTGTCTCTCTTGTGTCTCTCTTGTCTCTCTTGTGTCTCCGGTGTCTCTCTTGTGTCTCCGGTGTCTCTCTTGTGTCTCTCGTGTCTCTCTTGTGTCTCTCTTGTGTCTCTCTTGTGTCTCTCTTGTGTCTCTCTTGTATCTCCCTTGTGTCGCTCTTGTGTCTCCGGTGTCTCTCTTGTGTCTCTCTTGTGTCTCTCTTGTCTCTCTTGTCTCTCTTGTCTCTCTTGTGTCTCTCTTGTGTCTCTCTTGTGTCTCTCTTGTGTCTCCGGTGTCTCTCTTGTCTCTCTTGTGTCTCTCTTGTCTCTCTTGTGTCTCCGGTGTCTCTCTTGTGTCTCTCTTGTGTTTCTCTTGTGTCTCCGGTGTCTCTTTTGTGTCTCTCTTGTGTCTCTCTTGTGTCTCTCTTGTGTCTCTCTTGTGTCTCTCTTGTGTCTCCGGTGTCTCTCTTGTGTCTCTCTTGTGTCTCCGGTGTCTCTCTTGTGTCTCTCTTGTGTCTCCGGTGTCTCTCTTGTGTCTCTCTTGTGTCTCTCTTGTGTCTCTCTTGTGTCTCTCTTGTGTCTCTTTTGTATCTCCCTTGTGTCTCTCTTGTGTCTCCGGTGTCTCTCTTGTGTCTCTCTTGTGTCTCTCTTGTCTCTCTTGTGTCTCTCTTGTGTCTCTCTTGTGTCTCTCTTGTGTCTTCGGTGTCTCTCTTGTCTCTCTTGTGTCTCTCTTGTCTCTCTCGTGTCTCCGGTGTCTCTCTTGTGTCTCTCTTGTGTTTCTCTTGTGTCTCCGGTGTCTCTTTTGTGTCTCTCTTGTGTCTCTCTTGGGTCTCTCTTGTGTCTCTCTTGTGTCTCTCTTGTGTCTCCGGTGTCTCTCTTGTGTCTCTCTTGTGTCTCCGGTGTCTCTCTTGTGTCTCTCTTGTGTCTCCGGTGTCTCTCTTGTGTCTCTCTTGTGTCTCTCTTGTGTCTCTCTTGTGTCTCCGGTGTCTCTCTTGTGTCTCTCTGGTGTCTCTCTGGTATCTCTCTTGTGTCTCTCTTGTTTCTCCGGCGTCTCTCCCGGTGTCTCTCCCGGTGTCTCTCTTGTGTCTCTCTTGTCTCTCTTGTGTCTCTCTTGTGTCTCTCTTGTGTGTCTCTTGTGTCTCTTTTGTGTCTCTCTTGTCTCTCTTGTGTCTCTCTTGTGTCTCTCTTGTGTCTCTCTTGTCTCTCTTGTGTCTCTCTTGTGTCTCTCTTGTGTCTCTCTTGTGTTTCTCTTGTGTTTCTCTTGTGTCTCTCTTGTGTCTCTCTTGTGTCTCTCTTGTGTCTCTCTTGTGTCTCTCTTGTCTCTCTTGTGTCTCCGGTGTCTCTCTTGTGTCTCTCTTGTGTCTCCGGTGTCTCTCTTGTGTCTCTCTTGTGTCTCTCTTGTGTCTCTCTTGTGTCTCCGGTGTCTCTCCCGGTGTCTCTCCGGTGTCTCTCTTGTGTCTCTCTTGTGTCTCTCTTGTCTCTCTTGTCTCTCTTGTGTCTCTCTTGTGTCTCTCTTGTGTCTCCGGTGTCTCTCTTGTCTCTCTTGTCTCTCTTGTGTCTCTCTTGTCTCTCTTGTGTCTCCGGTGTCTCTCTTGTGTCTCCGGTGTCTCTCTTGTGTCTCTCTTGTCTCTCTTGTCTCTCTTGTGTCTCTCTTGTGTCTCTCTTGTGTCTCTCTTGTATCTCCCTTGTGTCTCTCTTGTGTCTCCGGTGTCTCTCTTGTGTTTCTCTTGTGTCTCTCTTGTCTCTCTTGTCTCTCTTGTGTCTCTCTTGTGTCTCTCTTGTGTCTCTCTTGTGTCTCCAGTGTCTCTCTTGTCTCTCTTGTGTCTCTCTTGTGTCTCTCCGGTGTCTCCCGGTGTCTCTCCGGTGTCTCTCTTGTGTTCTTGTGTCTCCGGTGTCTCTTTTGTCTCTCTTGTGTCTCTCTTGTGTCTCTCTTGTGTCTCTCTTGTGTCTCTCTTGTGTCTCCGGTGTCTCTCTTGTGTCTCTCTTGTGTCTCCGGTGTCTCTCTTGTGTCTCTCTTGTGTCTCCGGTGTCTCTCTTGTGTCTCTCTTGTGTCTCTCTTGTGTCTCTCTTGTGTCTCTCTTGTGTCTCTTTTGTATCTCCCTTTGTGTCTCTCTTGTGTCTCCGTGTCTCTCTTGTGTCTCTCTTGTGTCTCTTGTCTCTCTTGTGTCTCTTGTGTCTATTTTGTGTCTGTCGTGTGTCTTGTGTGTCTCTCTTGTCTCTCTTGTGTCTCTCTTGTCTCTCTCGTGTCTCCGGTGTCTCTCTTGTGTCTCTCTTGTGTTTCTCTTGTGTCTCCGGTGTCTCTTTTGTGTCTCTCTTGTGTCTCTCTTGGGTCTCTCTTGTGTCTCTCTTGTGTCTCTCTTGTGTCTCCGGTGTCTCTCTTGTGTCTCTCTTGTGTCTCCGGTGTCTCTCTTGTGTCTCTCTTGTGTCTCCGGTGTCTCTCTTGTGTCTCTCTTGTGTCTCTCTTGTGTCTCTCTTGTGTCTCCGGTGTCTCTCTTGTGTCTCTCTGGTGTCTCTCTGGTATCTCTCTTGTGTCTCTCTTGTTTCTCCGGCGTCTCTCCCGGTGTCTCTCCCGGTGTCTCTCTTGTGTCTCTCTTGTCTCTCTTGTGTCTCTCTTGTGTCTCTCTTGTGTGTCTCTTGTGTCTCTTTTGTGTCTCTCTTGTCTCTCTTGTGTCTCTCTTGTGTCTCTCTTGTGTCTCTTGTGTCTCTCTTGTGTCTCTCTTGTGTCTCCGGTGTCTCTCTTGTGTCTCTCTGGTGTCTCTCTTGTGTCTCTCTGGTGTCTCTCTGGTATCTCTCTTGTGTCTCTCTTGTTTCTCCGGCGTCTCTCCCGGTGTCTCTCCCGGTGTCTCTCTTGTGTCTCTCTTGTCTCTCTTGTGTCTCTCTTGTGTCTCTCTTGTGTGTCTCTTGTGTCTCTTTTGTGTCTCTCTTGTCTCTCTTGTGTCTCTCTTGTGTCTCTCTTGTGTCTCTTGTGTCTCTCTTGTGTCTCTCTTGTGTCTCTCTTGTGTCTCTCTTGTGTCTCTCTTGTGTCTCTCCGGTGTCTCTCCGGTGTCTCTCCGGTGTCTCCCGGTGTCTCTCCGGTGTCTCTCCGGTGTCTCCGGTGTCTCTCCCGGTGTCTCTCTGGTGTCTCTCTTGTGTCTCTCTTGTGTCTCTCTTGTGTCTCTCTTGTGTCTCCGGTGTCTCTCCCGGTGTCTCTCTGGTGTCTCTCTTGTGTCTCTCTTGTGTCTCTCTTGTGTCTCTCTTGTGTCTCTCCGGTGTCTCCCGGTGTCTCTCCGGTGTCTCTCTCGTGTCTCCGGTGTCTCTCTTGTGTCTCTCTGGTGTCTCTCTTGTGTCTCTTTTGTGTCTCTCTTGTGTCTCTCTTGTGTCTCTCTTGTGTCTCTCTTGTCTCTCTGGTGTCTCTTTTGTGTCTCTCTTGTGTCTCTCTTGTGTCTCTCTTGTGTCTCCGGTGTCTCTCCCGGTGTCTCTCCCGGTGTCTCTCCCGGTGTCTCTCCTGTGTCTCTCCTGTGTCTCTCTTGTTTCTCCGGCGTCTCTCCCGGTGTCTCTCCCGGTGTCTCTCCTGTGTCTCTCCTGTGTCTCTCTTGTTTCTCCGGCGTCTCTCCCGGTGTCTCTCTTGTGTCTCCGGTGTCTCTCTTGTGTCTCTCTTGTGTCTCTCTTGTCTCTCTTGTGTCTCTCTTGTGTCTCTCTTGTGTGTCTCTTGTGTCTCTTTTGTGTCTCTCTTGTCTCTCTTGTGTCTCTCTTGTGTCTCTCTTGTGTCTCTCTTGTGTCTCCGGTGTCTCTCCGGTGTCTCTCCGGTGTCTCCGGTGTCTCTCCCGGTGTCTCTCTGGTGTCTCTCTTGTGTCTCTCTTGTGTCTCTCTTGTGTCTCTCTTGTCTCTCTGGTGTCTCTCTTGTGTCTCTCTTGTCTCTCTGGTGTCTCTCTTGTGTCTCTCTTGTCTCTCCGGTGTCTCCCGGTGTCTCCCGGTGTCTCTCCGGTGTCTCCCGGTGTCTCCCGGTGTCTCTCCGGTGTCTCTCCGGTGTCTCTCTTGTGTCTCCGGTGTCTCTCCCGGTGTCTCTCTGGTGTCTCTCTTGTGTCTCTCTTGTGTCTCTCTTGTGTCTCTCCGGTGTCTCCCGGTGTCTCTCCGGTGTCTCTCTCGTGTCTCCGGTGTCTCTCTTGTGTCTCTCTGGTGTCTCTCTTGTGTCTCTCTTGTGTCTCTTTTGTGTCTCTCTTGTGTCTCTCTTGTGTCTCTCTTGTCTCTCTGGTGTCTCTTTTGTGTCTCTCTTGTGTCTCTCTTGTGTCTCTCTTGTGTCTCCGGTGTCTCTCCCGGTGTCTCTCCCGGTGTCTCTCCTGTGTCTCTCCCGGTGTCTCTCTTGTGTCTCCGGTGTCTCTCTTGTGTCTCTCTTGTCTCTCTTGTGTCTCTCTTGTGTCTCTCTTGTGTGTCTCTTGTGTCTCTTTTGTGTCTCTCTTGTCTCTCTTGTGTCTCTCTTGTGTCTCTCTTGTGTCTCTGGTGTCTCTCTTGTGTCTCTCTTGTGTCTCTCTTGTGTGTCTCTTGTGTCTCTTTTGTGTCTCTCTTGTCTCTCTTGTGTCTCTCTTGTGTCTCTCTTGTGTCTCTTGTGTCTCTCTTGTGTCTCTCTTGTGTCTCTCTTGTGTCTCTCTTGTGTCTCTGGTGTCTCTCTTGTGTCTCTCTTGTCTCTCCGGTGTCTCTCTTGTGTCTCTCTTGTCTCTCTTGTGTCTCTCTTGTGTCTCTCTTGTGTCTCTTGTGTCTCTCTTGTGTCTCTCTTGTGTCTCTTGTGTCTCTCTTGTGTCTCTCTTGTGTCTCCGGTGTCTCTCTTGTGTCTCTCTTGTCTCTCCGGTGTCTCTCTTGTGTCTCTCTTGTGTCTCTCTTGTGTCTCTTGTGTCTCTCTTGTGTCTCTTGTGTCTCTTGTGTCTCTTGTGTCTCTCTTGTGTCTCTCTTGTGTCTCTCTTGTGTCTCTTGTGTTTCTCTTGTGTCTCTCTTGTGTCTCTCTTGTGTCTCCGGTGTCTCTCTTGTGTCTCTCTTGTCTCTCTTGTGTCTCTCTTGTCTCTCTTGTGTCTCTCTTGTGTCTCTCTTGTGTCTCTCTTGTGTCTCTTGTGTCTCTCTTGTGTCTCTCTTGTGTCTCTTGTGTCTCTCTTGTGTCTCTTGTGTCTCTCTTGTGTCTCTTGTGTCTCTCTTGTGTCTCTCTTGTGTCTCTTGTGTCTCTCTTGTGTCTCTCTTGTGTCTCTCTTGTGTCTCCGGTGTCTCTCTTGTGTCTCTCTTGTCTCTCCGGTGTCTCTCTTGTGTCTCTTTTGTCTCTCTTGTGTCTCTCTTGTGTCTCTTGTGTCTCTTGTGTCTCTCTTGTGTCTCTTGTGTCTCTCTTGTGTCTCTCTTGTGTCTCTCTTGTGTCTCTCTTGTGTCTCTCTTGTGTCTCTCTTGTGTCTCTCTTGTGTCTCTCTTGTGTCTCTCTTGTGTCTCTCTTGTGTCTCTTGTGTCTCTCTTGTGTCTCTCTTGTGTCTCTCTTGTGTCTCTTGTGTCTCTCTTGTGTCTCTCTTGTGTCTCTCTTGTGTCTCTCTTGTGTCTCTCTTGTGTCTCTTGTGTCTCTCTTGTGTCTCTCTTGTGTCTCTCTTGTGTCTCCGGTGTCTCTCTTGTGTCTCTCTTGTCTCTCTTGTGTCTCTCTTGTGTCTCTTGTGTCTCTCTTGTGTCTCTCTTGTGTCTCCGGTGTCTCTCTTGTCTCTCTTGTGTCTCTCTTGTGTCTCTCTTGTGTCTCCGGTGTCTCTCTTGTGTCTCTCTTGTCTCTCTTGTGTCTCTCTTGTCTCTCTTGTGTCTCTCTTGTGTCTCTTTTGTCTCTCTTGTGTCTCTCTTGTGTCTCTCTTGTGTCTCCGGTGTCTCTCCCGGTGTCTCTCCCGGTCTCTCTCCCGGTGTCTCTCTTGTGTCTCCGGTGTTTTTCCCGGTGTCTCTCTTGTCTCTCTTGTGTCTCCGGTGTCTCTCCTGTGTCTCTCCTGTGTCTCTCCTGTGTCTCCGGTGTTTCTCCCGGTGTCTCTCTTGTCTCTCTTGTGTCTCCGGTGTTTCTCCTGTGTCTCTCTTGTCTCTCCGGTGTCTCTCTTGTCTCTCTTGTGTCTCTGGTGTCTCTCCTGTGTCTCTCCTGTGTCTCCGGTGTTTCTCCCGGTGTCTCTCTTGTCTCTCTTGTGTCTCCGGTGTTTCTCCTGTGTCTCTCCTGTGTCTCCGGTGTTTCTCCCGGTGTCTCTCTTGTGTCTCTCTTGTCTCTCTTGTGTCTCCGGTGTCTCTCCTGTGTCTCTCCTGTGTCTCCGGTGTTTCTCCCGGTGTCTCTCTTGTCTCTCTTGTGTCTCCGGTGTCTCTCCTGTGTCTCTCCTGTGTCTCCGGTGTTTCTCCCGGTGTCTCTCTTGTCTCTCTTGTGTCTCCGGTGTCTCTCTTGTCTCTCTTGTGTCTCCGGTGTCTCTCTTGTCTCTCTTGTGTCTCTGGTGTCTCTCCTGTGTCTCTCCTGTGTCTCCGGTGTTTCTCCCGGTGTCTCTCTTGTCTCTCTTGTGTCTCCGGTGTCTCTCCTGTGTCTCTCCTGTGTCTCCGGTGTTTCTCCCGGTGTCTCTCTTGTCTCTCTTGTGTCTCCGGTGTCTCTCTTGTCTCTCTTGTGTCTCCGGTGTTTCTCCTGTGTCTCTCCTGTGTCTCCGGTGTTTCTCCCGGTGTCTCTCTTGTGTCTCTCTTGTGTCTCCGGTGTCTCTCATGTGTCTCTCATGTGTCTCTCCGGTGTCTCTCTTGTCTCTCTTGTGTCTCCGGTGTCTCTCTTGTCTCTCTTGTGTCTCCGGTGTCTCTTGTGTCTCTCTTGTGTCTCTTGTGTCTCTCTTGTGTCTCTCTTGTCTCTCTTGTGTCTCTCTTGTGTCTCTCATGTGTCTCTCATGTGTCTCTCCGGTGTCTCTCTTGTCTCTCTTGTGTCTCCGGTGTCTCTTGTGTCTCTCTTGTCTCTCTTGTGTCTCCGGTGTCTCTTGTGTCTCTCTTGTGTCTCTTGTGTCTCTCTTGTGTCTCTCTTGTGTCTCTTGTGTCTCTCTTGTGTCTCTTGTCTCTCTTGTGTCTCTTGTGTCTCTCTTGTGTCTCTCTTGTGTCTCTTGTCTCTCTTGTGTCTCTCTTGTGTCTCTTGTGTCTCCGGTGTCTCTCTCTTTACTTTCTGCTCGTTAAATTCTGCTCGTTCAGATTCTAGTCACATTAGATATTGTGACTGTTTCCGATATTTTGTCATTTTATTTCAGAAATCGTCACTCGGGGGAAAGCGGGAAGGGAACTTACTTAGCAACGAAACGAGCTGTCAATCAAACCTGTTGCTAACGCTAGGGGGAGGGGCCTCGGGGAATGAAGGCGTCTGATTGGTCCGTTATTTCTGTTCAGATCTTGGTTTAGAGGTTTATGGTTTAAAGTGTGTGTCAGCTCTGGCCACAGTTAAACGGTGGCGCCCCCTGTGTGCAGGAGCATGAACATCGGGGGTGTGGTGTTTCCTCTGGAGGAGCAAACACGAGACGAGCTGAGCGTCTCCTACACCGGGAAATACAACACGGAAGGAGTTCAGCACACCAAGAGCGGAGACCGACAACCCGTACAAGTCAGCATCGAGGTGAGGAGGAGGAGGAGGAGGAGGAGGAGGAGGAGGAGAGGAGGAGGAGGAGGAGGAGAGGAGGAGAGAGGAGGAGAGAGGAGAGGAGGAGAGGAGAGAGGAGGAGGAGAGGAGGAGGAGGAGAGAGGAGGAGAGAGGAGGAGAGGGGTGGGGGAGGAGGAGGGGGAGGAGGAGGAGGAGGTGGAGGAGGAGAGAGGAGGGGAGGAGGAGGAGGAGAGAGGAGGAGGGAGGAGGAGGAGGAGGAGGAGGAGGAGGAGAGGAGAGAGGAGGAGGAGAGAGGAGGAGGAGGAGAGGAGGAGGAGGAGGAGAGGAGGAGAGAGGAGGAGGAGAGGAGGAGGAGGAGAGAGGAGGAGAGAGGAGGAGGAGAGAGGAGGAGGAGGAGGAAGAGGAGGAGGAGGAGGAGGAGGAGGAGGAGGAGAGGAGGAGAGGAGGAGGAGGAGAGAGGAGGAGAGAGGAGGAGAGGGGGAGAGAGGAGGAGGAGGAGGAGGGGGGGAGGAGGACGAGGAGAGGAGGAGGAGGAGAGAGGAGGAGAGAGGAGGAGGAGAGAGGAGGAGGAGGAGGAGAGAGGAGGAGGAGGAGAGAGGAGGAGAGGAGGAGGAGGAGAGAGGAGGAGAGAGGAGGAGAGGGGGAGAGAGGAGGAGGATGAGTAGAGGAGAGAGGAGGAGGAGAGAGGAGGAGAGAGGAGGAGAGGAGGACAGAGGAGGAGAGAGGAGGAGAGGAAGAGAGAGGAGGAGAGGAGGAGAGAGGAGGAGGAGAGAGGAGAAGAGAGGAGGAGGGAGGAGAAGAGGAAAGAGAGGAGGAGGAGGAGAGAGAGGAGAGAGGAAGAGAGAGGAGGAGGAGAGAGGAGAGAGGAGGAGAGAGAGGAGAAGAGAGGAGGAGGGAGGAGAGGAGAGAGGAGGAGAGGAGGAGAGGAGAGGAGAGAGGAGGAGGAGGAGGAGGAGAGAGGAGAGAGGAGAGGAGAGAGGAGGAGGAGAGGAGGAGGAGGAGAGAGGAGGAGAGAGGAGGAGGAGGAGAGGAGGAGGAGGAGGAGGAGGAGGAGGAGAGAGGAGGAGGAGAGAGGAGGAGGAGAGGAGAGAGGAGAGGAGAGGAGGAGAGAGGAGGAGGAGGAGTGGAGGAGGAGGAGAGAGGAGGAGGATAGGAGGAGGAGGAGAGGAGGCTGATGACAGGAGGAGCAGGAGATGAGGAGAGGAGGAGAGAGGAGGAGGAGGAGAGAGGAGGAGGAGAGGAGGAGGAGGAGGAGGAGGAGGAGAGAGGAGGAGGAGGAGGAGGAGGAGGAGAGAGGAGGAGGAGAGGAGGAGAGAGGAGGAGGAGAGAGGAGGAGGAGAGAGGAGGAGGAGAGGAGAGAGGAGAGGAGAGAGGAGAGGAGGAGGAGGAGGAGGCGGAGGAGGAGGGGGAGGAGAGAGGAGGAGGAGGAGGAGGAGAGGAGGAGGAGAGAGGAGGAGGAGGAGGAGGAGGAGGAGAGAGGAGGAGAGGAGGAGGAGGAGGAGGAGGAGAGAGGAGGAGAAGAGGAGAGGAGGAGGAGGAGGAGAGAGGAGGAGAGGAGGAGGAGGAGGAGGAGAGAGGAGGAGAGAGGAGGAGGAGAGGAGGAGAGGAGGTGGAGGAGAGAGGAGGAGGAGGGGAGAGGAGGAGGAGGAGGAAGAGAGTTGAGGAGGAGGAGGAGGAGGAGAGGAGGAGGAGAGAGAGGAGGAGGAGGAGAGGAGGAGAGAGGAGGAGGAGGAGAGGAGGAGAGGAGGAGAGAGGAGGAGAGAGGAGGAGGAGGAGAGGGGAGGAGGAGAGGAGGAGAAGGAGAGGAAGTGCTGGGAGGAGGAGGAGGAGAAGGAGAGGAGGAGGAGGAGGAGAGGGGAGGAGGAGAGGAGAGGAGGAGGAGGAGGAGGGGAGGAGGAGAGGAGGAGGAGAGGAGGAGGAGGAGGAGGGGAGGAGGAGAGGAAGTGCTGGGCGGAGGAGAGGAGGAGGAGAGGAGGGGAGGAGGAGAGGGGAGGAGGAGAGCAGAGGAGGAGAGAAAGTGCTGGGAGGAGGAGAGGAGGAGGAGAGGAGGAGGAGGGGAGAAGGAGAGGGGAGGAGGAGAGGAGAGGAGAGGGGGAGGAGGAGAGGAGACGGGGAGGAGGAGAGGAGGAGGAGGAGGAGAGGGGAGGAGGAGAGGAGAGGAGGAGGAGGGGAGGAGGAGAGGAAGTGCTGGGAGGAGGAGAGGAGGAGGAGAGGAGGAGGAGGAGGGGAGGAGGAGAGGGGAGGAGGAGAGGAGAGGAGGAGAGAAAGTGCTGGGAGGAGGAGAGGAGGAGGGAGAGGGGAGGAGGAGAGGAGAGGAGGAGAGGAGAGGAGGAGGAGGAGAGGGGAGGAGGAGAGGAGAGGAGAGGAGGAGAGGGGAGGAGGAGAGGAAGAGGAGGAGAGGAGGGGAGGAGGAGAGGGGGAGAGGAGAGGAGGAGGAGGGGAGGAGGAGAGGAAGTGCTGGGAGGAGGAGAGGAGGAGGAGAGGAGGGGAGGAGGAGAGGCGAGGAGGAGAGGAGAGGAGGAGAGAAAGTGCTGGGAGGAGGAGAGGAGGAGGAGGAGGAGAGGAGGGGAGGAGGAGAGAGGAGGAGGAGAGGAGGAGAGGAAGTGCTGGGAGGAGGCGCAGGGAGGAGGAGGAGGCACAGAGGAGTCCTGACCTCCTGCTCCTGTCAGTTTCAGAAAGCCGGGACGTTCGAGTCCGTGTGGCAGGTGAAGTTCTACAACTACTACAAGAGGGACCAGAGTCAGTGCGGCAACAAGTTCAGCTCCATCGACTACGAGTGCAAACCCAACGAGACGCGCACGCTCATGTGGGTCAACAAGGAGGCGTTCAACTAACCATAACCAACTAACTAACCCGTCTGACCCAACGAGACGCGCACGCTCATGTGGGTCAACAAGGAGGCGTTCAACTAACCATAACCAACTAACTAACCTGCCTGACCCAACGAGACGGCACGCCATGTGGGTCAACAAGGAGGCGTTTCAACTAACCATAACCAACTAATCTAACCTGCCTGACTCTAACGAGACGCCGCACGCCATGTGGGTCAACAAGGAGGCGTTCAACTAACCATAACCAACTAACTAACCCGTCTGACCCAACGAGACGCGCACGCTCATGTGGGTCAACAAGGAGGCGTTCAACTAACCATAACCAACTAACTAACCCGTCTGACCCAACGAGACGCGCACGCTCATGTGGGTCAACAAGGAGGCGTTCAACTAACCATAACCAACTAACTAACCCGTCTGACCCAACGAGACGGGCACGCTCATGTGGGTCAACAAGGAGGCGTTCAACTAACCATAACCAACTAACTAACTCCGCCTGACTCCAACGAGACGCCGCACGCCATGTGGGTCAACAAGGAGGCGTTTCAACTAACCATAACCAACTAACTAACCCGCCTGACCCAACGAGACGGGCACGCCATGTGGGTCAACAAGGAGGCGTTTCAACTAACCATAACCAACTAACTAACCCGCCTGACCCAACGAGACGCCGCACGCCATGTGGGTCAACAAGGAGGCGCTTCAACTAACCATAACCAACTAACTAACCCGCCTGACCCAACGAGACGCCGCACGCTCATGTGGGTCAACAAGGAGGCGCTCAACTAACCATAACCAACTAACTCAACCCGCCTGACCTAACGCAGACGCGCACGCTCATGTGGGTCAACAAGGAGGCGTTCAACTAACCATAACCAACTAACTAACCCGTCTGACTCAACGAGACGCGCACGCTCATGTGGGTCAACATGGTTGCGTTCAACTAACCATAACCAACTAACTAACCCGTCTGACCCAACGAGACGGGCACGCTCATGTGGGTCAACAAGGAGGCGTTTCAACTAACCATAACCAACTAATTCAACCTGCCTGACTCTAACGAGACGCCGCGACGCTCATGTGGGTCAACAAGGAGGCGCTCAACTAACCATAACCAACTAACTAACCCGCCTGACCCAACGAGACGGGCACGCCATGTGGGTCAACAAGGAGGCGCTCAACTAACCATAACCAACTAACTAACCCGCCTGACCCAACGAGACGCGCACGCTCATGTGGGTCAACAAGGAGGCGTTCAACTAACCATAACCAACTAACTAACCCGTCTGACCCAACGAGACGGGCACGCTCATGTGGGTCAACAAGGAGGCGTTCAACTAACCATAACCAACTAACTAACCCGTCTGACCCAACGAGACGCGCACGCTCATGTGGGTCAACAAGGAGGCGTTCAACTAACCATAACCAACTAACTAACCCGTCTGACCCAACGAGACGGGCACGCTCATGTGGGTCAACAAGGAGGCGTTCAACTAACCATAACCAACTAACTAACCCGTCTGACTCCAACGAGACGCCGCACGCCATGTGGGTCAACAAGGAGGCGTTCAACTAACCATAACCAACTAACTAACCCGCCTGACCCAACGAGACGCGCACGCTCATGTGGGTCAACAAGGAGGCGTTCAACTAACCATAACCAACTAACTAACCCGCCTGACCCAACGAGACGCCGCACGCCATGTGGGTCAACAAGGAGGCGTTCAACTAACCATAACCAACTAACTAACCTGCCTGACTCCAACGACGCCGCGACGCCATGTGGGTCAACAAGGAGGCGTTTCAACTAACCATAACCAACTAACTAACCCGTCTGACCCAACGAGACGCGCCCGCGCATGTGGGTCAACAAGGAGGCGTTCAGCTAACCATAACCAACTAACTAACCCGCCTGACCCAACGAGACGGGCACGCCATGTGGGTCAACAAGGAGGCGTTCAACTAACCATAACCAACTAATTCTAACCCGCCTGACTCCAACGAGACGCCGACGCTCATGTGGGTCAACAAGGAGGCGTTCAACTAACCATAACCAACTAACTAACCCGTCTGACCCAACGAGACGCGCACGCTCATGTGGGTCAACAAGGAGGCGTTCAACTAACCATAACCAACTAACTAACCCGTCTGACCCAACGAGACGCGCACGCTCATGTGGGTCAACAAGGAGGCGTTCAACTAACCATAACCAACTAACTAACCCGTCTGACCCAACGAGACGCGCACGCTTATGTGGGTCAACAAGGAGGCGTTCAACTAACCATAACCAACTAACTAACCAGTCAGTACAAACGAGACGTGCACGCTCATGTGGGTCAACAAGGAGGCGTTCAACTAACCATAACCAACTAACTAACCCGTCTGACCCAACGAGACGCGCACGCTTATGTGGGTCAACAAGGAGGCGTTCAACTAACCATAACCAACTAACTAACCCGTCTGACCCAACGAGACGCGCACGCTCATGTGGGTCAACAAGGAGGCCTTTAACCATAACCAACTAACTAACCCACTAACCGTAATCATAACCCCACGGATGCTCATGTAGGTTACACGGAGGCCTTCAGCTAACCCGACTAACCCTAACCCGACTAACCCGACCAACCCTAACCCGACCAACCCTAACCCGACTAACCCTAACCCGACTCCCCCTAACCCGACTAACCCTAACCCGACTAACCCTAACCCGACTCCCCCTAACCCGACTAACCCTAACCCGACTCCCCCTAACCCGACTAACCCTAACCCGACTCCCCCTAACCCGACTCCCCCTAACCCGACTAACCCTAACCCGACTCCCCCTAACCCGACTAACCCTAACCCGACTAACCCTAACCCGACTAACCCTAACCCGACTAACCCTAACCCGACTCCCCCTAACCCGACTAACCCTAACCCGACTCCCCCTAACCCGACTAACCCTAACCCGACTAACCCTAACCCGACTCCCCCTAACCCGACTAACCCTAACCCGACTCCCCCTAACCAACCCGACTCCCCCTAACCCGACTCCCCCTAACCCGACTAACCCTAACCCGACCAACCCTAACCCGACTAACCCTAACCCGACTCCCCCTAACCCGACTCCCCCTAACCCGACTCCCCCTAACCCGACTAACCCTAACCCGACTCCTCGTAACCCGACTCCCCCTAACCCGACTCCCCCTAACCCGACTCCCCCTAACCCGACTAACCCTAACCCAACTAACCCTAACCCGACTAACCCTAACCCGACTAACCCTAACCCGACCAACCCGACTAACCCTAACCCGACCAACCCGACTAACCCTAACCCGACTAACCCTAACCCGACTAACCCTAACCCGACTAACCCTAACCCATCCATCCATCCATCCCTAACCCGACTCCCTAACCCGACTTTAATCCAGCTAACTTAACCCGGGGCAGTTTGCTGCCCAATGCTCATAGCACCTGACCCCCTATGAACCCCTCTGCAGGTGGTGAACCCACAGGAGGGTGGACAACATGGTCCTTGATGTTAGTTCAGGTGCTGCATGTTTTGGGTTGATGGGGGAAACCGGAGCACCCGGAGGAAACCCATCCAGACACGGGGAGGAACATGCAAACTCCACACAGAAAGGCCCGGGCGACCCGGGGATCGAACCCGCAACCTTCTTGCTGTGAGGCCTGAGTGTTGCCACTCAGCCACCGTGCCGCTAACCCTAACCCAACCAACCCGACTAACCCTAACCCGACTAATTCTAACCCGACTAACCCTAACCCGACCAACCCGACTAACCCTAACCCGACTAACCCTAACCCAACTAACCCTAACCCGACTCCCCCTAACCCGACTAACCCTAACCCGACTAACCCTAACCCGACTAACCCTAACCCGACTAACCCTAACCCGACTAACCTTAACCCGACCAACCCTAATCTGACTAACCCTAACCCGACTAACCCTAACCCGACTAACCATAACCCGACTAACCCTAACCCGACTCCCCCTAACCCGACTAACCTTAACCCGACCAACCCTAATCTGACTAACCCTAACCCGACTAACCCTAACCCGACTAACCCTAACCCGACTAACCCTAACCCGACTAACCCTAACCCAACTAACCCTAACCCGACTAACCCTAACCCGACTAACCCTAACCCAACCAACCCGACTAACCCTAACCCGACTAATTCTAATTCGACTAACCCTAACCCAACCAACCCGACTAACCCTAACCCGACTAACCCTAACCCGACTCCCCCTAACCCGACTAACCCTAACCCGACTAACCCTAACCCGACTCCCCCTAACCCGACTAACCCTAACCCGACTAACCCTAACCCGACTAACCCTAACCCGACTAACCCTAACCCGACTAACCCTAACCCGACCAACCCGACTAACCCTAACCCGACCAACCCTAATCTGACTAACCCTAACCCGACTAACCCTAACCCGACTAACCCTAACCCAACTAACCCTAACCTAACCCGACTAACCCTAACCCGACCAACCCGACTAACCCTAACCCGACCAACCCTAATCTGACTAACCCTAACCCGACTAACCCTAACCCGACTAACCCTAACCCGACTAACCCTAACCCGACTAACCCTAACCCGACTAACCCTAACCCGACTAACCCTAACCCGACTCCCCCTAACCCGACTAACCCGACTAACCCTAACCCGACTCCCCCTAACCCGACTAACCTTAACCCGACCAACCCTAATCTGACTAACCCTAACCCGACTAACCCTAACCCGACTAACCCTAACCCGACTCCCCCTAACCCAACCAACCCGACTAACCCTAACCCGACTAATTCTAACCCGACTAACCCTAACCCGACCAACCCGACTAACCCTAACCCGACTAACCCTAACCCGACTAACCCTAACCCGACTCCCCCTAACCCGACTAACCCGACTAACCCTAACCCGACTAACCCGACTCCCCCAGACAAAATGAAAAGCCCCCGTTGGCCCTGAGCCGCTCGTCTGTTTGGGTTTGGACAGAGTTCGTGGAGGCGGCGCCGGCGTGAGGGGCTCGGTGGGCGGGGCTTACGCTCTGCTGCCTCTGATTGGACGTTTGTGCTTTTGTAAACGTGTGTGTCGGTGCTTTCCTGAGCCCTGGTTGGCCGAGTTTGCTTTAACGTGCGTCTTATGTTCGTTCTGTCTCGTTATTTTTCTCCGAGCGGCAGTTTCCCTTTGGTGTTTGTCGTACAGACCTAAAAACCTTATTCACTTCTTTCACGCACTGCACTGACTCCCCTCTAGAGGGCGCCGCCTGCAGGAGTCCACCGTTAGCTACAGGCCGCCGCACGCTGCAGCCAAACGCAGTGAGAATCATGTTCAGACTTTATTCCTCTGTAAAGTGGAACATTGCAAGTGCAGATTATCCACAGAATCCATCCTGTAAATAGTGCCCCCGGTCCACAGAGCCGCTCTGTCAATCCAGTTTTCTTGGTTCTTTAAAGTAAAAGTCTGGATAGTTCGTCCCGTGTGTCTGTTTCATCCGCACAGCGCACGGATACGACATAGCAACAGACTCTACTTCCTCTTTTCTGCTGTAAAAACCCTGGATCTGAAGTATCGCTCCACATTTCACACAGAATAATCCCCCAGTTTGACTTGAGCTCTGATCTTTAACACTTCAGAGTCTCAGAGCGACTGGATTTACTGCAGACAGGAAACTTTATGTCCTGTGCTCCACACAGGACCTGCTGCATCTGGGAGGTTTAAAGGCGACGTTCAGACTGCGCCCGTGCGACCTGTGTCTGGTCTTTTAAAGCAGAACTAAGTAACATTTTTAGCTAATTAAATGTCTCTAAAGCCGCTGATGGTCATGTGACATTTTGGGGTGAAGGGGTCACTGGTGCCTCGGCCTCTGGGCGGAAAAACCACACATGCAACTTAATGAGAAGAAGAATACATTTTATTTATAACACACTTTACATTTAAAAGCAAAATCTCCAAGTGCTACAGTGAAATGCAAAAAGAAAATCACCACTGAACAGAATAAATCACATGACCTGAGACAGAAGTCTGTAAAGCCTCCAGCTCGTCTGTTTTAATGTCCATTCTCTTTGGAAACTGGAATGTGGTGTTTTTACTCTGCAGCACTTTGAGATTTGGGGTCAAAGGTAAAGCGCATCATAAATAAAATGTTTGATTATTTGTGGAACCAAACGTGAGCAGGAGGAGCGTGTTTACGACACTCCTCACACAGGCCTGTAGGGGGAGCTCCACCGCTGAAGTGACGTAGTTCTGCTTTAATGACGTCTGAACGACATTTCAGACGTGACCCAGGACACTTGGGTCTGTGCTCCTGAAACGGACACAGACGCGATTGTCCGGCTCAGCAGCCCAACGCCGACGAGTTCACGACCGAAACGGGTCCAAGAGGCACAAACACTCAACTCCGCAGCTCAGAGCAGCTCCATGTTCAGGCGACTTCTGCAAACGCTGAGCTGCTGCTGCGACGCCGCCGTGTGGCCACAGCTCACGGGCGACACTTTAGGGTCAAGTTCACACTGGAAACACACAAGTCGCACTTAATCGGAAATGTGAACGACGTCGCAAAAGAAGATTGAGGAAAAGTCCGAGTTGAGCGTTCGACTGTCCTGGAGTCTGTGTCTGAGCTTCTGTCGCAGGGTCACAGCTGCTTTAAGTGTGCGGGGCCTTTGCTCCGGGAAACTCGGCCCAAAACCTTCCGTACGTCCATGTTTTGGTTCAGCTTCGTGGTTTTACCGAAATAAAGATGTTGTGGACTTCCCCTGTCGTGTCCTGGTGAACACTGGTTTGGCCAAATGTTTTTGATTTATTTATTTGTTGTTTATTTATTGATGAATAAATGTCCAAAACTCCAGAGCTTTTCTGTCATTTTTATGAATCACAATCACTTTTCTTCATTTTCTTCATTACAGACGCGCCGACCAAGAACATGTGGTTAGAATCAAGTTTTCAAAAATGAGCTCAGATAAAGACAATAAGATAAAAGATCAAAATAGTTGTGTCTCAAAAACGATTAACATCAGTGACATATTCACATCTGTACACGTGTGAGCAGGAAACAGAGGGAACTACACAGACCATGATCCTTTGCTCCGTCTCAGTGCAGAAACCAGAGGGAACTACATAGACCATGATCCTTTGCTCCGTCTCAGTGCAGAAACCAGAGGGAACTACACAGACCATGATCCTTTGCTCCGTCTCAGTGCAGAAAACAGAGGGAACTACACAGACCATGATCCTTTGCTCCGTCTCAGTGCAGAAAACAGAGGGAACTACATAGACCATGATCCTTTGCTCCGTCTCAGTGCAGAAACCAGAGGGAACTACATAGACCATGATCCTTTGCTCCGTCTCAGTGCAGAAACCAGAGGGAACTACATAGACCATGATCCTTTGCTCCGTCTCAGTGCAGAAACCAGAGGGAACTACACAGACCATGATCCTTTGCTCCGTCTCAGTGCAGAAAACAGAGGGAACTACACAGACCATGATCCTTTGCTCCGTCTCAGTGCAGAAAACAGAGGGAACTACATAGACCATGATCCTTTGCTCCGTCTCAGTGCAGAAAACAGAGGGAACTACATAGACCATGATCCTTTGCTCCGTCTCAGTGCAGAAACCAGAGGGAACTACACAGACCATGATCCTTTGCTCCGTCTCAGTGCAGAAACAGAGGGAACTACACAGACCATGATCCTTTGCTCCGTCTCAGTGCAGAAACAGAGGGAACTACATAGACCATGATCCTTTGCTCCGTCTCAGTGCAGAAACAGAGGGAACTACATAGACCATGATCCTTTGCTCCGTCTCAGTGCAGAAACAGAGGGAACTACACAGACCATGATCCTTTGCTCCGTCTCAATGCAGAAACCAGAGGGAACTACATAGACCATGATCCTATGCTCCGTCACAGTTCAGAAAACAGATGGAACTACACAGACCATGATCCTTTGCTCCGTCTCAGTGCAGAAACAGAGGGAACTACATAGACCATGATCCTTTGCTCCGTCTCAGTGCAGAAACAGAGGGAACTACACAGACCATGATCCTTTGCTCCGTCTCAGTGCAGAAACAGAGGGAACTACATAGACCATGATCCTTTGCTCCGTCTCAGTGCAGAAACAGAGGGAACTACACAGACCATGATCCTTTGCTCCGTCTCAATGCAGAAACCAGAGGGAACTACATAGACCATGATCCTTTGCTCCGTCTCAGTGCAGAAAACAGAGGGAACTACACAGACCATGATCCTTTGCTCCGTCTCAGTGCAGAAACAGAGGGAACTACATAGACCATGATCCTTTGCTCTGTCTCAGTGCAGAAACAGAGGGAACTACATAGACCATGATCCTTTGCTCCGTCTCAGTGCAGAAACAGAGGGAACTACATAGACCATGATCCTTTGCTCCGTCTCAGTGCAGAAACAGAGGGAACTACACAGACCATGATCCTTTGCTCCGTCTCAGTGCAGAAACAGAGGGAACTACATAGACCGTGATCCCTTGCTCCGTCTCAGTGCAGAAAACAGAGGGAACTACATAGACCGTGATCCTTTGCTCCGTCTCAGTGCAGAAAACAGAGTGAACTACATAGACCATGATCCTTTGCTCCGTCTCAGTGCAGAAACAGAGGGAACTACATAGACCATGATCCTTTGCTCCGTCTCAGTGCAGAAACCAGAGGGAACTACATAGACCATGATCCTTTGCTCCGTCTCAGTGCAGAAACAGAGGGAACTACATAGACCATGATCCTTTGTCTGGCCTCAGTGCAGAAACAGAGGGAACTACATAGACCATGATCCTTTGCTCCGTCTCAGTGCAGAAACAGAGGGAACTACATAGACCATGATCCTTTGCTCCGTCTCAGTGCAGAAAACAGAGGGAACTACATAGACCATGATCCTTTGCTCCGTCTCAGTGCAGAAACAGAGGGAACTACATAGACCATGATCCTTTGCTCCGTCTCAGTGCAGAAACCAGAGGGAACTACATAGACCATGATCCTTTGCTCCGTCTCAGTGCAGAAACAGAGGGAACTACATAGACCATGATCCTTTGCTCCGTCTCAGTGCAGAAACATGAAGAAATAACTGTTCTAAGCACTTTTACATCTTCATTCTGTGGGTTAAGTCTGAAGCATTTTTAGAGGAAAAAGTCTCAGATTCAGCAGAAAATATCAGAATAAATCTGGAACGAGCTGGAGATAAACGAAAGAACGAAAACGGACAAAAGGAACAAAAAAAGACTGAAAAAAAACAGGTTTAGACAGGTCTAAACCAGGACTAAACCAGGACTACACCAGGTCTAAACCAGGACTAAACCAGGACTAAACCAGGTCTAAACCAGGACTAAACCAGAACTAAACCAGGACTAAACCAGAACTAAACCAGGACTAAACCAGGACTAAACTAGGACTAAACCAGGACTAAACTAGAACTAAACCAGGACTAAACTAAACCAGGACTAAACTAGACTAAACCAGGACTAAACTAGGACTAAACCAGGTCTAAACCAGGACTAAACCTGACTAAACTAGGACTAAACTAAACCAGGACTAAATGGACTAAACCAGGACTAAACTGGACCAAACCAGACTAAACCTGGACTAAAACCAGGACTAAACCAGGACTAAACCAGGTCTAAACCAGGACTAAACCAGGACTAAACCTGGACTAAACCAGGACTAAACCTGGACTAAACCAGGACTAAACCAGGACTAAACCAGGACTAAACCAGGTCTAAACCAGGACTAAACCTGGACTAAACCTGGACTAAACCAGGACTAAACCAGGACTAAACCAGGTCTAAACCAGGACTAAACCAGGACTAAACCAGAACTAAACCAGGACTAAACCAGGTCTAAACCAGGACTAAACCAGGACTAAACCAGAACTAAACCAGGTCGAAACCAGGACTAAACCAGGACTAAACCAGGACTAAACCAGAACTAAACCAGGTCTAAACCAGGACTAAACCTGGACTAAACCTGGACTAAACCAGGACTAAACCAGGACTAAACCAGAACTAAACCAGGACTAAACCAGAAGTAAACCAGGTCTAAACCAGGACTAAACCAGAACTAAACCAGGTCTAAACCAGGACTGAACCAGGACATTTTTGACCTTCACAAAGCTTTTTCTTTACTGAAAATGTTCTTCTGCAACAACAAATCCTCCGAATAGTCTGGAGCTCGAAAGAACTAAAATTCCACTGATTTAGAAAAGTATTCCCCTAAATAATTAAAAGACTCGATCGCCGACTCCAGAAGCAACAAGTGAGGATCGACTGACGGAGAAGAAGAAGAAGAGAAACTGAAAGTGTTGAAAGAAAATGGTTCAGGAATGAATTTTTTAGAGTTTTCAAAAAATATAATTCACACGTAAATAAATGGGATTAGAAACGACATCAACGATCCAGTCTTTTGGGCTTTGGCCTGTTGTTTTTCATTCTTTCTTCCATTCTTTTTCGTTCTTTCTTCCGTTATTTTTCGTTCTTTCTTCCGTTATTTTTTGTTCTTTCTTCAGTTCTTTCTTCTGTTCTTTTTCGTTCTTTCTTCTGTTCTTTTTCGTTCTTTCTTCTGTGCTTCCATGACAAGGGCAGATTCAGAGAAGAATTTAGAGCTCATAATTATGACTTTTAAACTCATAATTATGACTTTTAAACTCATAATTATGACTTTTAAACAGCACAAACGACCGACTCCATTTTGGACTGTTTTCGTGCATTTTTAAGATGACTGACCCCAGTTTGACCTATAAAAAAATCATTAATTTCTCCAAAACTAACGAAGCACAACGACTGACGTAGTTTTTGTGCAGGTTTGAGTTTGATGGGGGCAAATTCACGGAGGTGGTGTTAAGGGGTTAAAGAATAATCCACTTTTGGGCCGCTCTCCTGGCGGCCGCGAGGGGGCGCTGCTCAGTCCGGAGCCTCCGCCGCTGCGCTCCCCGGGAATGTCGCCTGTTTTCGGGACGCGGAGCCGGTGCGTTTCCCCGGAGGGTCCCGGCTGCTCGCTGTGACGCGTTTTCCCCGCTGTTTGCCCCCGCTGTTTGCCCCGTCACCCTCTCCCTCCTTCCCTCGGGGACTGTCCTCCTCCCGTGGCCGCGTTCGGAGTGTCCCCCCCTCCCGGGCCTCGGAGCCTCGAAGCCTCGGAGCCTCGTCCCCGAGCCTCGGAGCGCGTTGGGCGGCATGTGGAGCGTGACTCTGCGGGCCGTGGCGGTGCTGCTCGCTTCGTGGCTGTTGGGGAGCTATGTCCGCGGCTGGTTCCGGACGGACGGCGCCGGGGAACCGCAGACCGAGGACCGGAGCTGCTTCTGCCACGTAAGTCCATCCAGAAAACCTCCATTTTACAACTTTAAACATTTCCACTTTTTAACATTTAAAACGTGAAAACAGAAACGAGCTACTTCCGGGTCTCTGTTGCCCGGGAAACCTTCTAGAACCTTCGTACGTTACGAGAAAAACTGCACGTATTTCACATTTACCAAATAAAGACCCAGAGTGCGAACAATTTATCTTTATTTTCCGGTGATAATTTATTAAAATAGTAGCTTAAAAATTAAAACTAGCGTAGGGTGACCAGATTTTTCAAAATAAACAATAATAAAATTGTGAAACGAGTGCGTAATTAAGGAAAACTGTTACGCGGAGACAATTCATGACGAACACGAGTCAGTTTAGTCACGTTTACTTCGCGTTTTGGTCATTTTTAAGCAGCTTTTCTGACTGTTTATGTCTCTCTGTCCCGTTGCCAGGGAGCAGATTGGTCAAAATCAGAGACATTTCTTGTCTAAAACTGGGACAAATCACTGGTTTTGCGTAAATCTGCTGGGACAGGGGACACAGGCCTCAAATCTGGGGCTGTCCCGGGTAAATGAGGACATACGGTCACCCTAAACTAGCTTTAATTCTTCGCATAAATGTGTAACATGTACTAAAAACAGGAAATGTGTCGGAATTATGCTTTTTTTTATCGTGTTTCCCCACGGTAAATCACCTAAAACAACATCCCAGCGTCAGCACATTTAAATCACAAGTGTCATTACGTAAAAGTACACGTCTTTAGTAAAGTTCGTGCAAGAGTTTTTCGCCCAAATGGGTTTAAAAGTGTAAATAAGCGTGGTGTAACGTGATTGGCCGCGGCGGGGCTGATGCATTGTTGGAGTTGGAGTTCTTCGCGCCGCTGCCGCTTGTATCGCGGAACTGCCAGAAAACTACAACGTCATTGGCGGAGATTCCCGGGGGGGCGGGGTTACGCGGGGACGCAAACTGACGCACGGGGCCGCAGCTGGAGCATATGGGACTCACCACAGCAGCCACAACACTGGACCTGCAGCTGGAAATACGTTTTATTTAATAATTTGAGGAAAAAATTAAGATAATATAGGGCTAAAACTAAATTAAATTAGGTAAACGGCAGGATTTGTAAAGTTTATTTAATTAGTTTTCTTTAATTTGGCTCAATATGGGGGGAAATCTGGACTAAATTAGTATTAAAAATGGGGATTTATGAAGAAAAAACAGGTAACTTTTTTAGTAAGACTGTACAAAATCTGGTCTGAAGCTGGTTAGAAGATCTTAACTAAACTTGGACTTGCAGAGGACCAAACCAGGACTTGAATAAGAGAAGTTAAAGTAAAAAATTAGTGTGCGAAATGTTGTGTCGAGCAGCTGTCGTGTCTCTGATGCCGTTGACGGTGATGACGGCGCTGTGGAACCAGGTGAGTGGGCTCCATATGCTCCGAGGCAAAGTGGCATTTGGGGCTTTTTTACAACGAGCTTCTGCTAAAATATTCATAACAATCAAGAAAGGGGGTCGTATTCAAAAGCTGAGAAAACGTGTTAAAAATAGTAAGGTGTTGCAAAAAAAAAATCACATAAAACAACTCTGAGTGTTATATATGTATATAACATATGTGAGACTTTTCGAACCAAATCTGAAGATCGAAAATATCTCTTAGTTATTATTTTCTCAGTAATTATTTGAATTCTGTACATATTTTTATTCAGGTCTCTTTTGCGTTAAAAATATAACTAATTCTTTATTGAAGTTTGTTGTTTCTAATCCACGTGTCACCTGCGTGAAGTCGCCCCATCAAACTCAAACCTAAACAAAAACTGTCACTCGTTTATTGCTGCAAAAAGTTTTGTTTGTGCTTCTTTAGTTTTGGAGAAATTAACGGTTCTTTTACAGGTCAAATTGGGGTCAGACCCACAGGAAGCTTCAAAATGCTCTAAACAGGGGTCACCAACACTGCGCCCGCGGGCGACCAGTCGCCCTCCAGGAGCCCTTACGGCGCCCCCCGGGAGCCCTTGCGGCGCCCCCCGGGAGCCCTTACGGCGCCCCCTGGGAGCCCTTACGGCGCCTGCAAGGCTCCAAAAACAGCACTGCTCATATTACAAATCAATATATGTATTAAAAAGTTTTTTTTTCAATGAATGCTTAATGCAGCGTACGCGACAAGACATGGTACGTGCACGGTGGAGGCCGTACGGGAGGAGGTGCGGTGTCCGCTCCGTGCGGGAGGAGGCGCGGTGTCCGCTCCATACGGGAGGAGGCGCAGTGTGCGGGAGGAGGCGCGGTGTGCGGGAGGAGGCGCGGTGTTCGCTCCGTACAGGAGGAGGCGCGGTGTGCGGGAGGAGGTGCGGTGTGCGGGAGGAGGCGCGGTGTCCGCTCCGTACAGGAGGAGGCGCGGTGTGCGGGAGGAGGCGCGGTGTCCGCTCCGTACAGGAGGAGGCGCAGTGTGCGGGGGGAGGCACATACGGTCTAGGCCCACGGGTTCACGCAGTGTACCCATCTATACATATACCAAAACCGGAAAAAGACTTCTACTACACATCGATTATCAGTTTTACTTGGGGTTTTTTCAAATATTTTGAAAGAATTCAGGTTGTTTTTTGTGCAAAATTAAAGAAATTCATAAATTCTGTTTCACACTGACAATTCCGCGTTTTCCATCCGTTTTCTGCGATCGTGCAAAATCACTGGCCCTAATAAGTGTTTCATGTTTAAACATGTATTTCTGATTTTTACTGATATGTAAATTACTGATAATTGTGGAAAATAATTATTATTGATATGTGAGCAATCACTTCACTATTCACTTCACGTTATAATAACTACTGCTATTTTAATATCACTATTATAACGTTAGTTTTCCATGCAGTTTTATTATTTAGGAAGTTTTTAGCAAACAGGTCCTGTGTCCTTCATACTACTGCCCCCCCAAGAGCCTCAGCCTCAAAAAGGCTGGTGACCCCTGGTCTAAAACGTCCAAAATGGAGTCAATCGTTTGTGCTGTTTTGTGCTGCAAAAAGTTCAGTTTGTGTGATTCTGGTTCTTCAGATATTCACAGTTTTATTTTCAGTCGATGACGTCGTCCAGAACCTCAGAATGTGAAACGGCCTCAACAGCCTATTTTATAATAACGAAGACATTTCCACAGTCTCAGATCATTTCTCTTCACTCGTTTTACGGAGTTTTGGATGTGCATTTGGGAGGGTATTTTGTCTGTAGCAGGTTTTAATAATAATAATAATAATAATAAATTTTATTTATATAGCGCTTTTCACGATACTCAAAGACGCTTCCCAAATATAACAATACAAGGAACATAACATTACAAATACAACATTAAGTTCATAAAAGTTTTAGTTTCCTGTTTTGGTTTTGTGCAGCTGACGGGGGATCTGGACGACTGTGTCTGTGACGTGGAGAGCGTCGACGTTTTCAACAACTTCAAAATCTTCCCCAAAATCAAGAAGCTCACGGAGAGGGACTATTTCAGATACTACAGGGTGAGAGCCGGTCTGGGGTCTGGGGTCTGGGTCTAAATAAATAAATAAAATAATAATAATAATAGGCGGCACGGTGGCTGAGTGGTTTCCTCCGGGTGCTCCGGTTTCCCCCATCAACTCAAAACATGCCTGCACCCCTATGAACTAACATCAAGGACCATGTTGTCCACCCTCCTGTGGGTTCACCACCTGCACAGGGGTTCATAGGGGGGGTCAGGTGCTATGAGTATTGGGCAGCAAACTGCCCCCGCAACCCAGCTGGATTAAGCGGGAGAAGATGGATGGATGGATAATAATAATAAAATCTTTATCCAGTCGTGTTCTTGTCCATATTTTATTTTAGCTATAATTTCTTGACGCTCTTTATTGTGTTGATCAGGCATAATTCTGTCTTCCTTTTTATTGTCACATTTAATATAATTGGATCTTGTGTTCTTGTGTTCCAGGTGAATCTGAAGAGGCCGTGTCCGTTCTGGGCCGACGACAGTCACTGCGCCATCAAAGACTGTCATGTGGAGCCGTGCCCCGAGGCAAGTTCCACCGACGCGCCAAAAAACACCACAAACGAACCAGAAAACACCACCGACGAACCAGAAAACACCACCGACGCGCCGAAAACACTACCGATGAGCCCAAAAACACCACAAACGCGCCAAAAACACCACCGACGAGCCCAAAAACACCACCGACGAGCCCAAAAACACCACCGACGAGCCCAAAAACGCCACCGACGAGCCCAAAAACGCCACCGACGAGCCCAAAAACACCACAAACGCGCCAAAAACACCACCGACGAGCCCAAAAACACCACCGACGAGCCCAAAAACGCCACCGACAAGCCCAAAAACGCCACAGACGCGCCAAAAACACCACCGACGAACCAAAAAACGCCACGGGCGAGCCCAAAAACGTCACCGACTAACCAAAAAATGCCACAGACGTGCCAAAAACACCACAGACGAACCAAAAAACGCCACAGATGAGCCAAAAACGCCACCAAAGAGCCCAAAAACACCACAAACGAGCCAAAAAACACCACCGAAGAGCTAAAAACACCACAGCCAATCACAGACAAGCCAAAAACACCACAGACGAGCCCAAAACACCACAGACGAGCCCAAAACACCACAGACGAGCCCAAAACACCACAGACGAGCCCAAAAATACCACAGACGAGCCCAAAACACCACAGACGAGCCCAAAAACACCACAGACGAGCCCAAAACACCACCGACGAGCCCAAAAACACCACCGACGAGCCCAAAAGCACCACAGACGAGCCAAAAACACCACAGACGAGCCAAAAAACACCACAGACGAGCCAAAAAACACCACAGACGAGCCAAAAACACCACAGACGAGCTAAAAACACCACAGACGAGCCCAAAACACCACAGACGAGCCCAAAACAACACAGACGAGCCAAAAACACCACAGACGAGCCAAAAACACCACAGACGAGCCAAAAACACCACAGACGAGCTAAAAACACCACCGACGAGCTAAAAACACCACCGACGAGCTAAAAACACCACCGACGAGCGAAAAACACCACCGACGAGCCCAAAACACCACAGACGAGCCCAAAGCACCACAGACGAGCCCAAAGCACCACAGACGAGCCCAAAGCACCACCGACGAGCGAAAAACACCACCGACGAGCGAAAAACACCACCGACGAGCGAAAAACACCACCGACGAGCCCAAAAACACCACCGACGAGCTAAAAACACCACCGACGAGCGAAAAACACCACCGACGAGCCCAAAAACACCACCGACGAGCTAAAAACACCACCGACGAGTCAAAAAACATCACAGATGAGCCCAAAACACCACAGATGAGCCCAAAACACTACAGACGAGCCCAAAAACACCACAGACGAGCTAAAAACACCACAGACGAGCACCAAAAACACCACAGACGAGCCCAAAAACACCACAGACGAGCCCAAAACACCACAGACGAGCTAAAAACACCACAGACGAGCTAAAAACACCACAGACGAGCCGAAAAACACCACAGACGAGCCGAAAAACACCACAGACGATTGAAAAACACCACAGACGATTGAAAAACACCACAGACGAGCCCAAAACACCACAGAGGAGCTAAAAACACCACAGAGGAGCTAAAAACACCACAGAGGAGCTAAAAACACCACAGACGAGCCAAAAACACCACAGACGAGCTAAAAACACCACAGAGGAGCTAAAAACACCACAGAGGAGCTAAAAACACCACAGACGAGCCCAAAAACACCACAGACGAGCTAAAAACACCACAGATGAGCCCAAAACACCACAGACCAGCCAAAAACACCACAGACCAGCCCAAAACACCACAGACGAGTCAAAAAACACCACAGCCAATCACAGACGAGCTAAAAATGTTTTTTCTAATTTATATTTTATATTGAGTTTAAACTCAATATAAAACAACGTCCAAATCTGTCAACACAATATTTTATTTCTTTATTTATTCCGATGTTTGTTTATTTCCTCGTGCTGATTGGACGGAAGCAGCAAAGGATCATGGGTTATGTAGTTTCCATAACAATGAGTTTAAGCATAGAAACTTTCAATATCGGTGATTCGATATATCGTAATGGCCCATGATATTATTGAGAGACTTTCGACCATACGATATTTCTGTTATTTCTGTTGTTTCTGTTCTGTTCTTGTTACGTCACTGATAAAAGTTCCTGTGTAACGTTTGTGTTTGTGTTTGTGCAGAGCAAAGTCCCTGTGGGAATCAAGTCTGGGAATTACAACAAGGTAAGAGGACTGAACCGGGACAGAACCAGGACTGAACCAGATCTAAACCAGGACTAAACCAGGACTAAACCAGGACTAAACCAGGACTAAACCAGGTCTAAACCAGGTCTAAACCAGGACTAAACTAGGACTAAACTAAGATTAAACTAGGACTAAACTAGGACTAAACCGGGACTGAACCAGGACTAAAGTGGGACTGAACCAGGACTGAACGGGGGCTCGACCTGGACCACACCAGGTCTCTCGTGTGTTTAGTTTTCTCAGTTCGGTTCATGAAGTGAAACCAAAACTCTGCAAATAAAAAGACCGAGATCTGAGTGACCTGCTCATGTTTATGCAAATATATGCAAATATATGCAAATGTCTGTTCAGGCTCAGGTTTAACATGTAAATGATACATCCCTGTGGACATGAGCACACGGAGTATCCCGGGACACATCCCTGTGGACATGAGCACACGGAGTATCCCGGGACACATCCCTGTGGACATGAGCACACGGAGTATCCCGGGACACATCCCTGTGGACATGAACACACGGAGTATCCCGGGACACTGTGGACATGAGCACACGGAGTATCCCGGGACACATCCCTGTGGACATGAACACACGGAGTATCCCGGGACACTGTGGACATGAGCACACGGAGTATCCCGGGACACATCCCTGTGGACATGAACACACGGAGTATCCCGGGACACTGTGGACATGAACACACGGAGTATCCCGGGACACATCCCTCTGGACATGAACACACGGAGTATCCCGGGACACATCCCTGTGGACATGAACACACGGAGTATCCCGGGACACTGTGGACATGAACACACGGAGTATCCCGGGACACATCCCTGTGGACATGAACACACGGAGTATCCCGGGACACTGTGGACATGAACACACGGAGTATCCCGGACACATCCCTGTGGACATGAACACACGGAGTATCCGGGACACCTCCCTGTGGACATGAACACACGGAGTATCCCGGGACACATCCCTGTGGACATGAACACACGGAGTATCCCGGGACACATCCCTGTGGACATGAACACACGGAGTATCCCGGGACACATCCCTGTGGACATGAACACACGGAGTATCCCGGGACACATCCCTGTGGACATGAACACACGGAGTATCCCGGGACACATCCCTCTGGACATGAACACACGGAGTATCCCGGGACAATCTGGACATGAGCTCACGGAGTATCCCGGACACATCCCTGTGGACATGAACACACGGAGTATCCCGGGACACATCCCTGTGGACATGAACACACGGAGTATCCCGGGACACATCCCTCTGGACATGAACACACGGAGTATCCCGGGACACATCCCTGTGGACATGAACACACGGAGTATCCTGGGACACTGTGGATATGAACACACGGAGTATCCCGGGACACTGTGGATATGAACACACGGAGTATCCCGGGACACTGTGGATATGAACACACGGAGTATCCCGGGACACTGTGGATATGAACACACGGAGTATCCCGGGACACTGTGGACATGAACACACGGAGTATCCCGGGACACTGTGGACATGAGCACACGGAGTATCCCGGGACACTGTGGACATGAACACACGGAGTATCCCGGGACACATCCCTGTGGACATGAACACACGGAGTATCCCGGGACACTGTGGACATGAACACACGGAGTATCCCGGGACACTGTGGACATGAACACACGGAGTATCCCGGGACACATCCCTGTGGACATGAACACACGGAGTATCCCGGGACACTGTGGACATGAACACACGGAGTATCCCGGGACACATCCCTGTGGACATGAACACACGGAGTATCCCGGGACACATCCCTGTGGACATGAACACACGGAGTATCCCGGGACACTGTGGACATGAACACACGGAGTATCCCGGGACACATCCCTGTGGACATGAACACACGGAGTATCCCGGGACACTGTGGACATGAACACACGGAGTATCCCGGGACACTGTGGACATGAACACACGGAGTATCCCGGGACACTGTGGACATGAACACACGGAGTATCCCGGGACACATCCCTGTGGACATGAACACACGGAGTATCCCGGGACACTGTGGACATGAACACACGGAGTATCCCGGGACACATCCCTGTGGACATGAACACACGGAGTATCCCGGGACACATCCCTGTGGACATGAACACACGGAGTATCCCGGGACACATCCCTGTGGACATGAACACACGGAGTATCCTGGGATATATCGGAATATCCCAGCCACATCGGAATATAGTTTAAATGTTTGTGTTTTTCAGTATTCTCAGGCGGCGAATTCCGACAGCGACGTGACCGAGTGTGAACAGGCCAAAGAACTGGGAGCCATCAACAGCACCCTGAGGTCTGGACCCGGACTGGACCCGGACTAAACCAGGACTAAACCAGGACTAAACCAGGACTAAACCAGGACTGAACCAGGACTGAACCAGGACTGAACCAGGACTGAACCAGGACTAAACCAGGACTCTGAGTTCTGGACCAAGACCGGGACTGGACCTAGACCAGGACTGTAACAGTAACACTAAACTGGGACTAAACTGGGACTAAACTGGGACTAAAATGGGACTAAGTTGGGACTCTGAGGGTCTGGACCAGGGCTGGAGCAGGACTGGACCAGGACTAAACCAGGACTAAACCAGGACTCTGAGGTCTGGTGTGTGACGTGTTCTGGTTTGTGTTTCGCAGTAATCAGAGCAAAAAGGCGTTTGTCGACTGGGCGAGACACGACGACGCTCAAGAGCACTTCTGCGAGCTGGACGGTGAGACGGGAGGGCATCTGACACAATCTGACACACGGGGAGGACATCTAACACAATCTGACACACGGGAGGGCCTCTAACACAATCTGACACACGGGGAGGGCATCTGACACACTCTGACAGACGGGGAGGGCCTCTAACACAATCTGACACACGGGGAGGACATCTGACACAATCTGACACACGGGGAGGGCATCTGACACAATCTGACACACGGGGAGGGCCTCTAACACAATCTGACACACGGGGAGGGCCTCTAACACAATCTGACACACGGGATAATGATAATAATAATAATGATAATGATAATATTGATAAAGATAATGATAATAATAAAAACAATAATGATAATAATTAATATTAATATTATAATTATAATAATACATTACATCTGACTGGTCTGACTCTGGGCTCACCTCTGACTCTGGGCTCACCTCTGACTCTGGGCTCACCTCTGACTCTGGGCTCACCTCTGACTCTGGGCTCACGCCTCTGACTCTGGGCTCACGCCTCTGACTCTGGGCTCACCTCTGACTCTGGGCTCACCTCTGACTCTGGGCTCACCTCTGACTCTGGGCTCACACCTCTGACTCTGGGCTCACGCCTCTGACTCTGGGCTCACCTCTGACTCTGGGCTCACCTCTGACTCTGGGCTCACCTCTGACTCTGGGCTCATCTCTGACTCTGGGCTCACCTCTGACTCTGGGCTCACACCTCTGACTCTGGGCTCACGCCTCTGACTCTGGGCTCACGCCTCTGACTCTGGGCTCACCTCTGACTCTGGGCTCACCTCTGACTCTGGGCTCACGCCTCTGACTCTGGGCTCACGCCTCTGACTCTGGGCTCACCTCTGACTCTGGGCTCACCTCTGACTCTGGGCTCACGCCTCTGACTCTGGGCTCACGCCTCTGACTCTGGGCTCACGCCTCTGACTCTGGGCTCACCTCTGACTCTGGGCTCACCTCTGACTCTGGGCTCACCTCTGACTCTGGGCTCACACCTCTGACTCTGGGCTCACACCTCTGACTCTGGGCTCACACCTCTGACTCTGGGCTCACACCTCTGACTCTGGGCTCACACCTCTGACTCTGGGCTCACGCCTCTGACTCTGGGCTCACGCCTCTGACTCTGGGCTCACGCCTCTGACTCTGACTCTGGGCTCACGCCTCTGACTCTGGGCTCACCTCTGACTCTGGGCTCACCTCTGACTCTGGGCTCACGCCTCTGACTCTGGGCTCACCTCTGACTCTGGGCTCATCTCTGACTCTGGGCTCACGCCTCTGACTCTGGGCTCACCTCTGACTCTGGGCTCACACCTCTGACTCTGGGCTCACACCTCTGACTCTGGGCTCACCTCTGACTCTGGGCTCACGCCTCTGACTCTGGGCTCACCTCTGACTCTGGGCTCACGCCTCTGACTCTGGGCTCACGCCTCTGACTCTGGGCTCACGCCTCTGACTCTGGGCTCACCTCTGACTCTGGGCTCACCTCTGACTCTGGGCTCACGCCTCTGACTCTGGGCTCACGCCTCTGACTCTGGGCTCACGCCTCTGACTCTGGGCTCACGCCTCTGACTCTGGGCTCGCCTCTGACTCTGGGCTCACGCCTCTGACTCTGGGCTCACGCCTCTGACTCTGGGCTCACGCCTCTGACTCTGGGCTCACGCCTCTGACTCTGGGCTCACGCCTCTGACTCTGGGCTCACGCCTCTGACTCTGGGCTCACGCCTCTGACTCTGGGCTCACGCCTCTGACTCTGGGCTCACGCCTCTGACTCTGGGCTCACGCCTCTGACTCTGGGCTCGCCTCTGACTCTGGGCTCACGCCTCTGACTCTGGGCTCACGCCTCTGACTCTGGGCTCACGCCTCTGACTCTGGGCTCACGCCTCTGACTCTGGGCTCACGCCTCTGACTCTGGGCTCACGCCTCTGACTCTGGGCTCACGCCTCTGACTCTGGGCTCACCTCTGACTCTGGGCTCGCCTCTGACTCTGGGCTCGCCTCTGACTCTGGCCTCGCCTCTCCGCAGATGAGACGTCACCGGGCTCCGAGTATGTGGATCTGCTCCTGAACCCGGAGCGTTTCACCGGATACAAAGGAGCCTCGGCCTGGAGGGTCTGGAACAGCATCTACGAGGAGAACTGCTTCAAGTGAGACCAGGACCGGGACTGGGACCGGGCCTGAGACCGGGCCTGAGACCGGGCCTGAGACCGGGCCTGAGACCGGGCCTGAGACCGGGCCTGAGAACCGGGCCTGAGACCGGGCCTGAGACCGGGCCTGAGACCGGGCCTGAGACCGGGCCTGAGACCGGGCCTGAGAACCGGGACTGAGACCGGGACTGAGAACCGGGACTGAGACTGGGACCAGGACCCGGACTGAGACTGGGACTCGGAACATGACTGGGACTGGGACTGGACCAGGACCGGACCAGGACTAAACCAGGTCTAAACCAGGACTAAACCGGGACTAAACCAGGACTAAATCGGGATTAAATCGGGTCTGAACCGGGACTAAACCAGGACTCGACCAGGACTAAACCAGGACTAAACCAGGACTCGACCAGGTCTAGACCTGGTCTAAACTAGGTCTAGACCAGGACTAAACCAGGACTTGACCAGGTCTAGACCAGGTCTAAACCAGGTCTAGACCGGGTTTAGTCCTGGTCTAGACCTGGTCTAGGGTTAGGGTCTAGACCTGATCTAGACCAGGTCTAGACCAGGTCTAAACCCGGTCTCGTGTTTTTCAGGCCGCGCTCCGTGTACCGCCCGCTTTACCCTCTGGCCTCCAGCAGAGGTCAGGCTCCACAAACTCCAAACTCACATTTACACATTTACATTTAAAACTCTCAAATCTCACACGATTTTCCTGTTTGTGCTGCAGGCGACGACGACGGTGAGTCCAACCCCCGTGACCTCTGACCCCCGTGACCCCCGACCATAGTCCGTATACCTGAGTGGACTAAGAACCCACGACACAGGACCCTGAATTTTTCATTTCTCTGTTTTGGTCCTAAATCAAGATCTGAACATCAATAACAGACCAATCAGACGCCTTCATTCCCCGAGGCCCCTCCCCCTAGCAACAGGTTTGACTGACAGCTCATTTCGTTGCTAAGTAAATTATTCTAGTTCAGATTCTAGTAATGTTAGATATTGTAATTGTTTGAGATATTTTGAGATATTTTATTTCAGAAATCGTCACTCGGGGCAGGAAAGTGAGAAGGGAACTGAACTCGCATAAAGTAAAGTGAATTTGGTTAAATTGCGACTCTATTGTTGTTCATACGTAACAGAACAAACAACATAAATCAAGGACTATTTACACATCCGTTTCTGTCTCTTTCGCGCTGCTAAGTAAATCTATAAAGTATGTTAAAATAATAAATGTTCCTTAGCGCAGAGAATTGTCTCTCCTCTTGGATATAAATGGTTAGAAAAAGCACGTTTAACCTCCTCACTCATGATTGGCTCTTGTGTTGCTATGATACTCGTGGGAGGATTTCCAAATATGGACCTGGCTCCAGATTCACTCCTGTAACCGTGGCAACAGGAGCCTCATGTGAGCGACGCTGTGGAGACGTCACTTAGACACTCAGGCATACGGGATAACCCCCCGTGACCCCTGACCCCCCGTGACCCCTAACCCCCCCGTGACCCCTGACCCCTCCGTGACCCCTGTCCCCCCGTGACCCGTAACCCCTGACCACCTGTGACCCCCGTGACCCCTGACCCCCCGTGACCCCTGACCCCCCGTGACCCGACATCCCCGTGACCCCTGACCCCCCGTGACCCGTAACCCCTGACCCCCCCGTGCCCCCTGACCCCCCGTGACCCGACATCCCCGTGACCCCTGACCCCCCGTGACCCGACATCCCCGTGACCCCTGTGACCCCTGACCCCCGTGACCCCTGATCCCCGTGACCCCTGATCCCCCCGTGACCCCTGACCCCCCGTGACCCGTAACCCCTGACCCCCCGTGCCCCCTGACCCCCCGTGACCCCTGAGCCCAGCGCTGACCTCCTGTAACGGCTGCTTCTGTGTTTGCTGCAGGAGAGGCGTTCTACAACTGGCTCGAGGGTGAGTCTGAACATTTCCCGTGACGCCACCGTCTTCAGGATTTAACTCACGACACGAACACGAAGGAAACGGAAGAAAAGAATTATACAAATAAAAAAATATTTATAACTAATCTAGATCCTCATGTACAGAGGAGAACCTTTCCTGAACGTCTTTAGAACCATCTGGAGAGAATGAACAAGTTTGTAGAGGTTTAACATTCAGATTTCAGGATCTCAGATGTTGCTCAGATGTTGCTCAGATGTTCCTCAGATGTTCCTCAGTTGTTCCTCAGTTACTCAGATGTTGCTCACATGTTTCTTTTATGTTTCTCAGATGTTTCTTAGAAGTTCCTCAGATGTTCCTCAGATGTTCCTCAGATGTTCCTCAGTTGTTCCTCAGTTGTTACTCAGATGTTGCTCACATGTTTCTTTGATGTTTCTTAGAAGTTCCTCTGATGTTTCTTAGAAGTTCCTCTGATGTTTCTTAGAAGTTCCTCTGATGTTGCTCAGATGTTTCTCAGATGTTCCTTAATCTCTTGCCACCCACCCGCCCGCCCCCCGGGCGATTACACAACATTAAAAAGTCAAGCCAGATATTCACCGTACTTATTTTTCCACTATTGACCTGCTGTACATCGTTTGAAAGCTTAATTCCTCAGTAAAACAACCATATCATTCATTTTATGCCACACAGCCCAAAGAGCCATAACTTATAATTCCCGAAAATATTCTAAACATATTTGCGCATTTCTTAACTTTGAGCCGGTCCTGTCAGTCCGAAACGGGTCCAATCCAGGAATAGCTGTGCTCAATTAGTCCGTAACAGTCCACAGAAAAAGTATATCCAGTGTTTTTTTTCATAAAATAATTCCATGTGGAGAAATAATCCAGAAAGTCCGAGTTTGTCTGAATGGATGAGCGACGCATCTCTCTACTACTCTCGCTCTTGGTCCTTAGCATAGCTAAACGCTTAGCTCCTGTTAGCGGTGTGGGGTATGTTTGTTTTCCCCACAATGTTAGCTACAAAACAAGCGTATCCAGGCTCCGGTCCGGCTACGGGGCGCCGCGCTACAGCTCGGGGAACAAAAGGAGTGCGTCCAGTTAGCGGCGTATTGCGCATGACCGAGGGACAGTTCCACGGCAAAAGCTCTTCAGTCATTGGTTCTTTCAGGAAATGATTGACAGATCTGAGTAGCCTATGAAAAGAGGATTTCGGCGGTGGGCCCCATGTGGGGCAGAGGTGAGATAGTGAGACAGGAGCTCAGCGCGTTTTAGTGATTGGAGAGGCTCTGACCTCCTCTGACCATAGACACTGGTGGAGGCTCCAGAGGCTCTGGAGACACATTTTAGGCCTGTTTTAGTTTTTTATCTGAAGAAAACCTGCCTAAAGCTCAGAAGAAGATTTATTTCTGACACATTACATCTTATCACAGTTTGAACATCTGGTCCATATTTGGACACTTATGTGAATTGACATATTTTTACACAAAGGGTCACAGCACCAAACCCTGAGGCCCAGAGTCTGACACAGCTTCAGCAGTGAGTGTAGTGAGGCCCAGAGTCCGACACGGCTTCAGCAGTGAGTGTAGTGAGGCCCAGAGTCCGACACGGCTTCAGCAGTGAGTGTAGTGAGGCCCAGAGTCCGACACGGCTTCAGCAGTGAGTGTAGTGAGGCCCAGAGTCCGACACAGCTTCAGCAGTGAGTGTAGTGAGGCCCAGAGTCCGACACGGCTTCAGCAGTGAGTGTAGTGAGGCCCAGAGTCCGACACGGCTTCAGCAGTGAGTGTAGTGAGGCCCAGAGTCCGACACGGCTTCAGCAGTGAGTGTAGTGAGGCCCAGAGTCTGACACGGCTTCAGCAGTGAGTGTAGTGAGCCACACATGCCCAGGATGAAGTTTGCCCAAGTCACAGCCTTTATTATTTATTTTTTTCAGAGGCAAAAAAATTCAGTTTTTAGACCTGTTTGAATGTGTCTGTGCTGTAAGTGAGCTGCACTCACAGTCTTCATATGCAGATCTACGCAAACTAGAAGCTCTGAGCTTTAAAATGATGCGTCACACAAACCTGTGGGTCTAAGGTTTTCTTTAATAAGCTTTGGCACTTGGGTATGTGTTACCGTTGTGCACAGACCAAATTAGGCGGGTGTTAACAGGTTAAATGTTCCTCAGATGTTGCTCAGATGTTGCTCAGATGTTCCTCAGATGTTCCTCAGATGTTGCTCAGATGTTCCTCAGATGTTGCTCAGATGTTCCTCAGATGTTCCTCAGATGTTCCTCAGATGTTCCTCAGATGTTCCTCAGATATTGCTCAGATGTTGCTCAGATGTTCCTCAGATGTTCCTCAGATGTTCCTCAGATGTTCCTCAGACGTTCCTCAAATGTTCCTCAGATGTTCCTCAGATGTTCCTCAGATGTTCCTTTGATGTTCCTCAGGTTTGTGTTTGGAGAAGAGAGTGTTCTACAGACTCATCTCCGGCCTCCACAGCAGCATCAACATCCACCTGAGCGCAGAATATCTGCTCGATGGTACGAACCTCCTTGTGCTCCTCCTCCTCCTCCTCCTCCTCCTCTCTCTCTCCTCTCCTCTCTCCTCCTCTCCTCTCTCCTCCTCCTCCTCCTCCTCCTCTCCTCTCCTCCTCCTCCTCACCTCCTCTCTCCTCCTCTCCTCCTCTCCTCTCCTTTCTCCTCCTCTCCCCTCTCCTCTCCTCTCTCCTCCTCTCCTCTCTCCTCCTCTCCTCTCTCCTCCTCCTCCTCTCCTCTCCTCTCTCCTCTCCTCCTCCTCCTCACCTCCTCCTCTCCTCCTCTCCTCTCCTTTCTCCTCCTCTCTTCCTCCTCTCTCCTCCTCTCTCCACCTCTCCTCTCTCCTCTCCTCTCCTCCTCCTCTTCTCTCCTCTCCTCCTCCTCACCTCCTCCTCCTCTCTCCTCTCTCCTCCTGTTCCTCCTCCTCACCTCCTCTCTTCTCTCTCCTCTCCCCTCTCCTCTCTTCTCTCCTCTCCTCTCTCCTCCTCTCCTCTCTCCTCTCCTCCTCCTCTCCTCCTCCTCACCTCCTCCTCCTCTCTCCTCTCTCCTCCTCCTCCTGCTCCTCCTCCTCACCTCCTCTCCTCTCTCCTCTCCTCCTCCTCCTCTCCTCTCCTCCTCCTCCTCTCCTCCTCTCCTCTCCTTTCTCCTCCTCTCTTCCTCCTCTCTCCTCCTCTCCTCTCCTCTCTCCTCCTCTCCTCTCTCCTCCTCTCCTCTCCTCTCTCCTCCTCTCCTCTCTTCTCTCCTCTCCTCCTCCTCACCTCCTCTCTCCTCTCCTCTCCTCCTCCTCTTCTCTCCTCTCTCCTCTCCTCCTCCTCACCTCCTCCTCCTCTCTCCTCCTGCTCCTCCTCTCTTCTCTCTCCTCTCCCCTCCTCTCCTCTCTTCTCTCCTCTCCTCCTCCTCACCTCCTCTCCTCTCCTCTCTCCTCTCCTCCTCCTCTCCTCTCCTCCTCCTCACCTCCTCCTCCTCTCTCCTCTCCTCCTCCTCTCCTCTCTCCTCTCTCCTCCTCCTCCTGCTCCTCCTCCTCACCTCCTCTCTTCTCTCTCCTCTCCTCCTCCTCACCTCCTCTCCTCTCTCCTCCTCCTCCTCTCTCCTCTCTCCTCTCCTCCTCCTCACCTCCTCCTCCTCTCTCCTCCTCCTCCTCTCCTCTCTCCTCTCCTCCTCTCCTCTCTCCTCACCTCCTCCTCCTCTCCTCCTCTCTCCTCTCCTCCTCCTGCTCCTCTCTCCTCCTCCTCCTGCTCCTCCTCCTCACCTCCTCTCCTCCTCCTCACCTCCTCTCTCCTCAGAGGGCTGGGGGCGCTCCGTGTGGGGTCCTAACCCGTCTGAGTTCCGGCGTCGGTTTGATTCTCTGGAGGGCTCTCGGCGCCTGAAGAACCTGTACTTCCTGTTCCTGATGGAGCTGCGGGCGCTGTCCAAGGTGGCTCCGTACTTCGAGCGCTCCGTGGTGCATCTGTACACGGGCAAGAGCCACGAGGACCTGACCACCAAAGACCTGCTGCTGCAGCTCTTCGCCGAGATACGGTCTGGACCGGGACTGGACCAGGACTGTAACAGGACTAAACCAGGAATAAACCAGGTCTAAACCAGGAATAAACCAGGTCTAAACTAGGTCTAAACCAGGACTAAACTAAGTCTAAACCAGGACTAAACCAGGACTAAACCAGGTCTAAATTAGGTCTAAACTAGGACTAAACCAGGTCTAAACTAAATCCAAACCAGGTCTAAACTAAGTCCAAACCAGGTCTAAACCAAGTCCAAACCAGGTCTAAACCAGGACTAAACCAGGTCTAAACCAGGACTAAACCAGGACTAAACTAGGTCTAAACCAGGTCTAAACTAGGTCTAAACCAGTAATAAACTAAGTCTAAACTAGGTTTAAACCAGGTCTAAACTAAGTCTAAACCAGGTTTAAACCAGGTCTAAACCAGGAATGAACCAGGTCTAAACCAGGAATAAACCAGGAATAAACTAAGTCTAAACCAGGACTAAACCAGGACTAAACCAGGTCTAAACTAAGTCTAAACCAAGTCTAAACCAGGTCTAAACTAAGTCTAAACCAGGTCTAAACCAGGAATAAACCAGGTCTAAATTAGGTCTAAACTAGGACTAAACCAGGTCTAAACTAAATCCAAACCAGGTCTAAACTAAGTCCAAACCAGGTCTAAACTAAGTCCAAACCAGGTCTAAACCAGGACTAAACCAGGTCTAAACCAGGTCTAAACTAAGTCCAAACCAGGTCTAAACTAAGTCCAAACCAGGTCTAAACCAGGTCTAAACCAGGTCTAAACCAGGACTAAACCAGGTCTAAACCAGGAATAAACTAAGTCTAAACCGGGTCTAAACTAAGTCTAAACCAGGTCTAAACCAGTAATAAACTAAGTCTAAACCAGGTCTAAACTAAGTCTAAACCAGGTCTAAACCAGTAATAAACTAAGTCTAAACCAGGACTAAACCAGGACTAAACCAGGTCTAAAGTAAGTCTAAACCAGGTCTAAACCAGGAATAAACTAAGTCTAAACCAGGACTAAACCAGGAATAAACTAAATCTAAACCAGGACTAAACCAGGTCTAAACTAAGTCTAAACCAGGTTTAAACCAGGTCTAAACCAGGTCTAAACTAAGTCCAAACCAGGTCTAAACCAGGTCTAAACCAGGAATAAACTAAGTCTAAACCAGGACTAAACCAGGAAGAAACTAAGTCTAAACCAGGACTAAACCAGGTCTAAACTAAATCCAAACCAGGTCTAAACTAAGTCCAAACCAGGTCTAAACTAAGTCCAAACCAGGTCTAAACTAAGTCCAAACCAGGTCTAAACCAGGTCTAAACCAGGACTAAACCAGGTCTAAACCAGGACTAAACCAGGACTAAACTAGGTCTAAACCAGGTCTAAACTAGGTCTAAACCAGGTCTAAACTAGGTCTAAACCAGGAATAAACTAAGTCTAAACCGGGTCTAAACTAAGTCTAAACCAGGTCTAAACCAGTAATAAACTAAGTCTAAACCAGGACTAAACCAGGACTAAACTAAGTCTAAACCAGGTTTAAACCAGGTCTAAACCAGGTCTAAACTAAGTCCAAACCAGGTCTAAACCAGGTCTAAACCAGGAATAAACTAAGTCTAAACCAGGACTAAACCAGGAAGAAACTAAGTCTAAACCAGGACTAAAACAGGTCTAAACTAAGTCTAAACCAGGTCTAAACCAGAAATAAACCAGAAATAAACCAGAAATAAACCAGGTCTAAATTAGGTCTAAACCAGGACTAAACCAGGAATAAACTAAGTCTAAACTAGGTTTAAACCAGGTCTAAACCCGGTCTAAACTAGGACTAAACCAGGTCTAAACCAGGACCTATCAGGTCCTTGTTTCCCTCTCTCCTTAGCGACGGGTGTGATTGACAGCGTTGCTATGTGTCCAGGTCGTTCCCGATGCACTTCGACGAGAGCTCCATGTTCGCCGGGAACACGCTGGAGGCCAAGACCCTGAAGGTGAGACCGGACTGGGACCGGACCAGGACCAGGATTCAGGACCCGGATTCTACCTGAACTCCACCTGAACTCCACCTGAACTCCACCTGAACTCCACCCGGACTTTACCCGGACTTTACCCGGACTTTACCCGGACTTTACCCGGACTTTACCCGGACTTTACCCGGACTTTACCCGGACTTTACCCGGACTTTACCTGGACTTTACCCGGACTTTACCTGGCGTTTCCCCGGACTTTACCCAGACTTTACCCGGACTTTACCCGGACTTTACCCGGACTTTACCCGGGCTTTACCCGGACTTTACCCGGACTTTACCCGGACTTTACCCGGACTTTACCCGGACTTTACCCGGACTAAACCAGGACTAAACATTTCTTTGGGATCAGCTCCACAAACCTTTGGCTCGAAGGTTCCACATTTCGCCTTTTTCTGATCTGTCCTAACGTCGTTTCCTCATCACAAACGGACCTGGAGTCGAGTCAAACTGAAAACTCTCTGTTCCACCTGGTGATGTCATTGTGTGGTGACACAGGAAGTGCTCCTCCGTGTTTTTTAAACTCCACACACCTTCACTAGAATCATTCAGATCGTTTCAGTCCTGAGTTAAAGTCGACTGAGCTAAAGGGAAATGAGCTGTTGCCATGGAAACGCCACTTGATGACATCAGCGGGTGGAGCAGCGCTTTCTTTCGTGACACAGACGTGGGTTTTGTTCCTGGTGGTTTGAGTTTAATGGAGTTGTGATTTTCCTCAGGAGGAGTTCAGACTTCACTTCAAGAACATCTCCAGGATCATGGACTGTGTCGGCTGCAGCAAGTGCCGCCTGTGGGGCAAGCTGCAGGTACGGACCGGATTCACCGGACCGGACTGACCCGACCGGACTGACCCGACCGGACTTACTGGACCGGACTGACCCGACCGGACCGGACTGACCCGACCGGACTGACTGGACCGGACTGACCCGAACGGACTGACCCGACTGACCGGATCAGACTGACCCGACCGGACTTACTGGACCGGACTGACCCAACCGGACTGACCCAACCGGACTGACCCGACCGGACTGACCCGACCCGACTGACCCGACCCGACTGACCCGACCCGACTGACCGGATCGGACTGACCCAACCAGACTGACCGGACTGACCCGACCGGACTGACCCGACCGGACTGACTGGACCGGATTCACCGGACCGGACTGACCCGACCAGACTGACCCGACCGGACTTACTGGACCGGATTCACCGGACCGGACTGACCCGACCGGACTGACCCGACCGGACTTACTGGACCGGACTGACCCGACCGGACTTACTGGACCGGATTCACCGGACCGGACTGACCCGACCGGACTTACTGGACCGGATTCACCGGACCGGACTGACCCAACCGCTCTGACCCGACCGGACTGACCCGACCGGACTTACTGGACCGGACTGACCCGACCGGACTGACCCGACCGGACTTACTGGACCGGACTTACTGGACCGGACTGACCCGACCGGACTGACCCGACCGGACTGACCCGACCGGATTTACTGGACCGGACTGACCCGACCGGACTCACTGGACCGGACTGACCCAACCAGACTGACCCGACCGGACTGACCGGACCGGACTGATCCGATCCGACCGGACCGGACTGACCCGGACTGGGACTGGACCAGTCTGTACCCGGACTGAACTAACGGTCTTAATCCCGGTCTCTGGTTTGGTCTTAATCCTGGTCCTGGTCTTAATCCCGGTCTCTGTCTGGTCTTAATCCCGGTCTCTGTCTGGTCTTAATACCGGTCTCTGGTCTGGTCTTAATCCTGGTCTCTGGTCTTAATCCCGGTCCTGGTTTTAATCCCGGTCTCTGGTTTTAATCCCGGTCTCTGGTCTTAATCCCGGTCTCTGGTCTTAATCCCAGTCTCTGGTCTCTGGTCTTAATCCCGGTCCTGGTTTTAATCCCGGGCTCTGGTCTTAATCCCGGTCTCTGGTCTGGTCTTAATCCCAGTCTCTGGTCTTAATCCCGGTCTCTGGTCTTAATCCCAGTCTCTGGTCTGGTCTTAATCCCGGTCTCTGGTCTTAATCCCGGTCTCTGGTCTTAATCCCAGTCTCTGGTCTGGTCTTAATCTCGGTCTCTGGTCTCTCTCAGACTCAGGGTCTAGGCACGGCTCTGAAGATCTTGTTCTCGGAGCGTGAGATCCAGAGTCTCCCGGAGCGAAGTGCCTCCCGAGGATTCCAGCTCAGCCGCCAGGAGATCGTGGCTCTGGTCAACGCCTTCGCCAGGTACACCTCACCTGTCTTCACCTGCTGCCTTCACCTGCCTGTCTCACCTGCCTTCACCTGCTGCCTTCACCTGCTGCCTTCACCTGCCTGTCTCACCTGTCTGTCTCACCTGTCTGTCTCACCTGTCTGTCTCACCTGTCTGTCTCACCTGTCTGTCTCACCTGTCTCTCTCACCTGTCTCTCTCACCTGTCTGTCTCACCTGTCTGTCTCACCTGTACTCCTCACCTGCCTCACCTGCCTGTGCCATTTGTCCTCTTCACCTGTCTGTGCCACCTGTCTCACCTGTACTCCTCACCTGCTGGTGTCACCTGTCTGTGTCACCTGTGTGCCTCACCTGCCGGCTTCACCTGTCTGTCTCACCTGTCTGTCTCACCTGTCAGTGTCATCTACCTGTCTCACCTGTCTGTCTCACCTGTCTGCCTCACCTGTCTATTTCACCTGTACGCGTCACCTGTCGGCTTCTCCTGTCTGCCTCACCTGCATCACCTGCGTCACCTGCCTCACCTGCATCACCTGCCTCACCTGTCACACTTGTCACACCTGCCTCACCTTCCTCACCTTCCTCACCTGCCTCACCTGCCTCACCTGTCACACCTGTCACACCTGTCACACTTGCCTCACCTGCCTCACCTGCCTCACCTGCCTCACCTGTCACACCTGCCTCACCTTCCTCACCTGCCTCACCTGTCACACCTGTCACACTTGCCTCACCTGTCACACCTGCCTCACCTGCCTCACCTGTCACACCTGCCTCAGATTCTAAACGTTTCTGTCTTTTCGTGTCGTTTCTGTCGTTTCTCAGAGTGTCGACGAGTATTTACCAGCTGCACAATTTCCGCTCGATGTTGAGCGACGAGAGGTGACGTCATCAGAGCGGGACGGAGGGGAGGTGACGTCATCAGAGCGGGACGGAGGGGAGGTGACGTCATCAGAGCGGGACGGAGGGGAGGTGACGTCATCAGAGCGGGACGGAGGAGGTAGCGTCATCAGAGCGGGGCGGAGGAGGTGACGTCATCAGAGCGGGGCGGAGGAGGTAGCGTCATCAGAGCGGGGCGGAGGGGAGGTGGCGTCATCAGAGCGGGGCGGAGGGGAGGTGACGTCATCAGAGCGGGACGGAGGGGAGGTGACGTCATCAGAGCGGGACGGAGGGGAGGTGACGTCATCAGAGCGGGACGGAGGGGAGGTGACGTCATCAGAGCGGGACGGAGGGGAGGTGACGTCATCAGAGCGGGACGGAGGGGAGGTGACGTCATCAGAGCGGGACGGAGGGGAGGTGACGTCATCAGAGCGGGGCGGAGGGGAGGTGACGCCATCAGAGCGGGACGGAGGGTATGTGACTTCATCAGAGCGGGACGGAGGGGAGGTGACGTCATCAGAGCGGGACGGAGGGGAGGTGACGTCATCAGAGCGGGACGGAGGGGAGGTGACGTCATCAGAGCGGGACGGAGGGGAGGTGACGTCATCAGAGCACCTGTCACCTGCTCCTGTCACTCCGCGAGTCATTTCCGCTCTTTTTTAGACAAATTATTAGCTTCAAATCCGTCACATTCTCTGCTCTTTTAGGAAATAACCCACGACTAAACCAGGATTTTATAAGGAATTAGCCTGGACTCAACCAGAACTCAACCAGGACTCAACCAGGACTCAACCAGGACTCAACCAGGACTCAACCAGGACTCAACCAGGACTGAAGTCGCCCCATCAAACACAAACCTGCACAAAAACTGTCAGTCGTTTGTGCTGCTTAACGATTCTGCAGCACAAACGACTGACGTTAGTTTTGTAGGTTTCAGTTTTCACCACCGACTTTTTCTGGACTCAGTCCGGACTAAACCCGGTTTAAATTGGGGCATTTATAGGAATAACATAAGACTGAAAACTAAAACTAAACTTGTGGTAGTTTAAAACCTGGAGTTTAATCAGGACTGAACCAGGACTAAACCAGGATTTTACAAGGAATTAGCCTGGACTCAACCAGGTCTATACAAGGTCTATAACTGGACTAAACCTGGTCTAAACCTGGTCTAAACCTGGACTAAACCTGGACTAAACCTGGACTAAACCTGGACTAAACCAGGACTAAACCAGGACTAAACCAGGACTAAACCTGGACTAAACCAGGACTAAACCAGGTCTAAACCAGGTCTAAACCAGGTCTACACCAGGACTACACCAGGACTACACCAGGACTACACCAGGACTACACCAGGACTAAACCAGGTCTACACCAGGACTACACCAGGACTACACCAGGACTACACCAGGACTACACCAGGACTACACCAGGACTACACCAGGACTAAACCAGGTCTACACCAGGACTACACCAGGACTACACCAGGACTACACCAGGACTACACCAGGACTACACCAGGACTACACCAGGACTAAACCAGGACTACACCAGGACTACACCAGGACTACACCAGGACTAAACCAGGTCTACACCAGGACTACACCAGGACTACACCAGGACTACACCAGGACTACACCAGGACTACACCAGGACTACACCAGGACTAAACCAGGTCTACACCAGGACTACACCAGGACTACACCAGGACTACACCAGGACTACACCAGGACTACACCAGGACTACACCAGGACTCTGGAGCCTGTGCTGCCTGTTCTCTGCTGTGACTCTGAGCTGCTCTTTTGTCGTCTGGATTCTGCGTCTTTCGTTTAATTTAGTTTTGTCAGAATCGTGTTTCCGTCTGAGTCCAGCCCGACGTCCACGTTACCAAACTGCAACAAGCCCAGACTTAAAGAGGGGGAGTTCTGAAGGCTTTGACTCATCTAGGGATCTCCTGCCCGCAGGTCTCAGTCCAGACTCGGCACCCACTTTTTCTGGACTCAGTCCGGACTAAACTGGGTTTAAATTGGGGCATTTATAGGAAAAAAATAAGAAACTAAAACGAAAAATCATAATTATGAGATTAATTCATAATTATGAGTTTAAAATCATAATTATAGTTTAAAAGTCACGGTCTGGTATCGGTATCGGTCTGGTATCGGTATCGATATTGGTCTGGTATCGGATCGGTCTGGTATCGATATTGCTCTGGTATCGGTATCGGATCGGTATCGGCATTTGTAACCCCCCCTCTTTAACTCACACCTGTTACTTTGTCATAGCGAGAAAACGGACCAAAGATTTTGGACTTTTTTGCCTTATTTTGAGGAAATGTTTGTTTTGTCTCTTTCTTTTCGGAGTAAATGATTTGAATTCAAAGCGTCTTTTTCCTCCAGCTTTTCTTATCGATGTTCGGACACTGACGAAAGGCTTTAGACGGGCTAAAAACTCAGTGTGGTTCAGGCCAAACTGCGGACAGAGCAGTGCCTCCGGTTAGCGTCACAGAGGATCGACCCTGAAACAGACGAAGTTCCTCTGAAACGTGGGGCTGAAGCGTCTGGACGGTTTTTGTTTGGAGTTTTCTTTGAATTTGAATATTTATTTGTCATTTTTGCTGAAATGTGGAAGAAAAAAGGAAACTAATAAAAAAAGCTGAAATTGCATTTGGTTTGTTCTCAGTTCTTGTCTCCTCGTCCCGTCACACGTGTTTATTTGATTATTACATTATATATATATATATATATATATATATATATATATATATATATATATATATATATATATATATAGTATTTATTTTATTTGATTAAAAATAAATACATGTGTATAAACAAACAAATTAAGCATGTAAAAGCACAAATAAAAGTCAACTGAACTCTGATAGGAAAGGCGTCAGATCTCATAACTTAATAAAAATAAATACATGTGTCGCAAATAAACAAAATGATAAGTGTGTAAAATGTGGACTGCTAAACATCAGGTCCCTCTCCTCTAAATCTCTTTTAATAAATGAATTAATTGGCGACTTTAATATTGATCTTCTCGCTCTAACTGAAACATGGCTTCAGGAAAATGATGATGTTAGACTAAACGAATCTACACCTCCAAGTCACGTGAACTTTCAAAGTGCCAGGAGCACAGGTGGAGGTGGCGGTGTGGCCGTCATTTCTCACTCCAGCCTAATTCTCAGCCTCAAATCTAATTATACATTCTGCTCCTTTGAAAGCCTCGCACTATCTATTACTGCACCAACTGGAAAAACCAAAAAGCTGTTATATTCAGAACAATCTACCGACCTCCTGGTCCTTATGCCGAGTTTCTGACAGAGTTTTCTGACTTTATTTCAAGTTTAGTTTTGGAATGGGAAAGGATTGTTATAGTTGGAGATTTCAACATTCATGTTGATAACAGCAGTGAGCCTCAGCAGTGCTTTTGGTGCTCTCCTGGATGGGATCGGTTTTACCCAGAGTGTGAACAAGCCGACTCACTGTCACAATCACACTCTTGACCTCGTCCTAACTTATGGTATTGAGATTAGTGATTTACTTGTAATTCCTCAAAACCCTAAACTCTCTGACCATTTTTTAATTACCTTTCAATTCGTACTAAAAGACTATCCAGCTCTGCAGGAGAAAACTATAATGAAAAGAACAATATCAGAAAAATCGGTAGCCGAGTTCAAAGAAATAACTGAGCCTGTCAGGGTTTGGTGTTTGTTGTGTGTTCCCCCTCCCTTCTGTGTCTGTGTGCTCCTCTCGGGGGTGTGGCTGGGCTAATGCTGCAGTGTGGATCACCTGCTCGGTGGTTCACCTGCAGCTAATTGTCTAATCAGCCCCACTATTTAGTTCTGTCCTCATCCTTTGTTCTTTTGTCAGTTCATTCCTCCTCTATCCCTTGTCCATGTCCACGTCCTCGTCCTCATCCTGCTTGTCCACGTCGTCCTGCCTGCCCTTGTCGTCCAGTCTGTCTACCCGTGAGTCTACCCCAGTGTCTTCCCTCCGTCTATGTCTCCAGCCGGTTTCCATCACCACATCCTTCAATCCCGGCAATACATCTGTTTAAACATCTACCTGCGCCTATGTCTCTGCTTTGGGGTCCTCAACCACACTCAAACCATGACAGAGCCAGTATTAAATGATATGCCATGTGACAATGAGAAAAACTTTAATCCAGTTATCATGGATCAGTTTGTTGACAGGACAATGCTCACCTTAAAATCTGCTCTCGATGTTGCAGCTCCGCTAAAACAGAAAAGCATTAAACCAAGACCTCCGGCTCCTTGGTTTACTCCAGAACTGTGATCACTCAAACAACACGTAAGACGCACAGAGAAGCTCTGGCGCCGCTCGCGCTCCGAGCAGTCTCTGAAGGCATGGAAGCTCTGCCTGCTCTCTTATAAGGCCGCTCTGCGAAAAGCACAAACCAGATACTATTCAAACCTAATAGAAGGAAACAAAAGCAACCCCAGATTTCTGTTCAGCACTGTAGCCAGGCTGACAAACTCACACACTGCCCCTGAGTCTCTTCTCCCCTCGAAGTTCAGCTGTGACTTTCTTGAATTCTTCGATTACAAAATTACAACCATTAGAGACAAGATCAACGAAGCCACTCCAAAAATCAGCCCCGAGCAAATTCAGCAAATCCAGTCTGTAACACCAATATCCCACATAAATCCTCTAACAGAATTAGACAAATTTGCTCCTGTCGATGAGGTGGAGATTACCTCAGTCATCATGTCGTCCAAACCATCAACTTGTTTGCTCGACCCTATTCCAGTCAAACTCCTCACAGAAGCTCCACCTAATAATAGGTTCCATCCATAACATAATAAATATGTCATTAGAAAATGGCTTTGTTCCTCAGTCCTTTAAATATGCTGTAATTAAACCGCTTTTGAAAAAACCTAGCTTAAATCCTGATGAACTAGCCAACTACAGACCTATCTCGAATCTTCCATTTCTCTCAAAGATTCTGGAGCGAGTTGTGGTGAAACAGCTTTGTCACCATCTGCAGGGCAATAATTTATATGAAAAATGTCAGTCTGGTTTCAGAGCTCACCACAGCACAGAAACTGCTCTGCTTAAAGTGACAAATGATTTGCTACTAGCTGCTGATAACGGGCTGGCTTCAGTCCTGGTCCTACTGGACCTCAGTGCAGCGTTTGACACCATTGATCACAACATTCTACTGCAGAGGTTAGAATGTGACATAGGTGTCAGAGGGACCGCCCTCAAATGGTTTAAATCCTCTCTATCAGATAGGTACCAGTTTGTTAGTGTAAACCAGTGCACCTCTCCCTGCTCTAAAGTAGCTTGTGGTGTTCCACAAGGATCTGTGCTTGGTCCAATCCTGTTTACTCTGTATATGTTGCCATTAGGTAACATTATCAGAAAACATGGCATTAATTTCCACTGCTATGCTGATGACACTCAGCTGTACTTATCAATGAAACCAAATCAGTTCAAATGGATAAGCTCAGTGCCTGTGTGAAGGACATCAAAACCTGGATGACCCTGAATTACCTGCTCTTAAACCCTGAAAAAACAGAGGTCATTGTTGTCGGTCCTAAAGGTCAGAGAGATTCTCTGTCAGACCAGATAATCTCACTTGACAATGTGAGTATAGCCTCTAGCTCTACTGTAAAAAACCTTGGAGTCGTATTTGACCAAAATCTCTCATTCACAGCTCATATAAACCAAGCTTGTAAAACTGCATATTTTCACCTGCGAAACATAACTAAAATCAGAAATATTTTGCCTAAAAATGATGCTGAAAAACGTATCCATGCATTTGTTACATCCAGACTAGATTACTGTAATTCTCTGCTCACCGTCTGCACTAAAGGTACTTTAAGAAGCTTCCAGTTGGTCCAAAATGCAGCGGCCAGAGTCCTAACAGGAACTAAAAGACGTGATCACATCAGTCCTGTGTTAAAATCACTGCACTGGCTTCCTGTCGAGTTTAGAATTAAATTCAAAGTTCTCCTCCTGACATACAAAGCCTTAAACAATATGGCCCCATCATATCTTCAGGATGCCATTGTCCCCTATCAGCCAAATAGAGCACTTCGCTCTCAGAATGCAGGATTATTAGTGGTTCCTAGAGTGTCTAAAAAGTACAGTGGGGGGGAGAGCCTTCAGTTACCAAGCTCCTGTGTTATGGAATCAACTCCCTGTTGGTGTTAAACAGGCTCCACAGTCTCTTTATTTAAGACCAGGCTTAAAACCTTCCTCTTCGGAATAGCTTATGACCAGGTTACTTAGTTGATGTCACTAAGATAAGCTGCTGCAGGAGATAACAAGCTGGGGGAAGTGTGGCAACCTGAGCTCTGTCCTCTGTTTCCTCCTATTTTCTCATCAGCATCACTCACTATGTTCTCATCTGTAGTTTGTTCATTGCTATTCACATGTTGTCCCCTGTCCCACTCCCCCTGTGGAGTGGAACTCTTTCAGACGCCTGATGGCAGCTGGACCTCTCTCCTCCTCCTCCTCCTCGCCCGGCTCCTCCTCCTCGCCCGGCTCCTCCTCTTCGCCCGGCTCCTCCTCCTCCTCGCCCGGCTCCTCCTCCTCCTCACCCCTCTCCTCCTCCTCGCCCGGCTCCTCCTCCTCGCCCGGCCTCCTCCTCCTCCTCGCCCGGCTCCTCCTCCTCGCCCGGCCTCCTCTTCCTCGCCCGGCTCCTCCTCCTCGCCCGGCTCCTCCTCCTCGCCCGGCTCCTCCTCCTCCCCGGCTCCTCCTCCTCGCCCGGCCTCCTCCTCCTCGCCCGGCTCCTCCTCCTCCCCGGCTCCTCCTCCTCCCCGGCTCCTCCTCCTCGCCCGGCTCCTCCTCCTCGCCCGGTCTCCTCCTCCTCCCCGGCTCTTCCCCACCTGGGTAGCTGTGGTCATACTGAACTGGCCCATGGGCCTGGACATCTATAGCCTGTCCGTCCATGGGAGTGGATCTCTCCTTCACTGTAGTTCTCCCCGAGGTTTCTTCTTTTTCCCAGGACTCTGGGTTTTTTGGAGTTTTTCCTTGCTGAGAAGGAGGGTCTAAGGACAGGGGATGACTGGACCATGTTTCATTTGCTGCTTTACATGAATGTTGTTTTTTCCTGTTTTGATATGTCTGTGTGTATGTTTTACTCATTGTCACGGGGTCCTCTTCAAAACACTCAGGCTGAGTCGGGATGCTCGTTTTAGGATGTTTTATTCCACAGGGCAGAACAGGAAAAACAGGCGCAAAAATATGTGCAGGAAATATTTACAGTGAAACAGTGGGGAAAAAAGGTCTATTTACAGGGCAGGCAAAAAAGGTCGACTTCTCCTACAAGTCTCTCGGTTTAGCTCTCGCTCCACTCTCCCTTAGTCTCTCAGTCGTTTCCTCGCTCGCTCCCTCGCTTTTCCAGCGAAACACGACCTTCATTGTAGCCAGGACACGACAAGACACGACCCGACCAGACACGACGAGAGTAGAGACTAGACTGACCAGTGCTGAGCGGCAGGGCGCACCTTTATACACCCCTCGCCCCTCCCACCTTACGTAACTCCCCTCTAAAAGCTTAATTAAATCATTTCTACAACTAAATGATTAATATTACTGGGGCCAACAGTTACACAGGGAATTGCTTTGATCTCACATCCATAAATGCCCGAAAATGGGTTAAACACAAATAAAACACAGTTAATTGTCCAGGCCAGTCACCTGTGGCTCACATGACCCCGGAGCGCGCACAACGGGAGGATTTAAGCTCCTGACGTGGATGTGTCCGGGTTTGCCAGTGCGCACCGGGATGCGACAGCAGCGGCAGCGCGAGGGCAAGCAACAGTCGACCACCGCGGGTCTCTGAAGGAGCTCCGGCGCCTCCAAGTGTGCACCCTTAGACGCGGCCGAGAACACGCAAAAGCGAAGTCCACTGCGCGCCCGCACCGCAGCGCCCGCAGCGCGGAGCCCAGCAAACAAGGAAACAGGTGAGCACGCGTCTTCCCACGTTTTCCCCCGGGGACCGTGCTCTCAGGGACGGACCTGCTCCGTCACATTCATCCATATCTTGGAACGCCCTTAGAGGCAACTGTTGTGATTTTGGGCGCTACAAAATAAATTGAATTGAATTGAATTGATTATTATATTATATATATATATAGTATTTATTTTGTTTTATTATATATATATATATATAGTATTTATTTGATTTGAGTGGAAATCTGAGGGTTTCTCACTTTCACTCAAGAAGGAAAAACAAACGTGTGAACAGCGGCCCCTGGTCTGTTTTTGACCGTTATTCTCCAGTCCAACACTGAACTACACAAAGAAACAAAGATCAGACCTGTTTCAGGCTCAAGGATTTGTTTGAGTATCAGTTACAAATAACTGATGGTTTTTAAACGCGTGTAAAATAATCGTGTTAATAGTGAACAGGAGGTTGGACACTGGGCCTCAGGTGTTTTTCAGTCCCGACTCCTGCAGCGTCTTTTCCCACAGAACATCATAGTTATGGGGAGTTTGTGGCTCTTTCTTACGTTGGTGAAGTTCTTTTTCCTGCATTAATCCACAGAGCTGAAGCGTCTCCATCCTGACGCTGGTCTCAGACAGTCGCAGCCCTTTTTTCATCTTTGTTCAAACTTACTGCTGCTGTCGTCCTCATGTTATTTTCCTCCTTTATAGAACAAACCCCAGATTCATTTATTCTGTAACAGCCGCAGAGCTTCTACCTCCAGCAGCTCCAGAAGTTTCTCTTTTTCTGTGAGAGTTTCATCTTCCTCGGCCTTTTGCCTTTGTCGTGCAGAACGTTTCCTCCACATTGTGGGTTTGTCCTGGAGAAACTTTGCAGGTAAATGTGTCGGGCTGAAACTGTGGACACTGGTCTGAGTGAAAGACCAACGTGACTTTTATCTTCCAGACAAAGCAAAGATCAGTCGTTCTGTCCTTTATTTAATGATGAACTCAATGTATTGAAATAAAAAAGTGAAGGCAGAGATTCAGTTTGTCTCTGTTCATTTTAATGTAACTGATAAGAGAATATTAAGGATGAAGTACAAACCTGCACAAAAACTACGTCTGTGCTTCAAAAAGTTCAGTTTGTGCTTCTTTAGTTTTGGAGAAATGAACGATTCTTTTCCAGGTCAAACTGGGGTCAGACCCACAGGAAGAAGAAAAATGCTCGAAAACAAAATGGAGTCAGTCGTTTGTGCTGCAGAAAGTTTCATTTGTGTGAGTTTATTTCTATTTATTCAGAAATAATAATGAAGAATTTGAGAAATAAACTCACACAAATGAAACTGTCACAGCACAAAACAGCACAAACCAAATACAAACGTTTCACATCATTTTCTTCCTGTTTTGAGGCTGTTTCACATTCTGAGGTTCTGGACGACGTCATCGACCAAAATAAAACTGTGAATATCTGAAGAACCAGAATCGCACAAACTGAACTTTCTGCAGCACAAACGTTTGACAGTTTTTGCAGGTTTGAGTTTGAGGCGACTGAAGGACAAACTGTTTCTCATCTTCATTTTTCCTGAGGATTAAAGTCTTGAATCAGTTTTTCTGCTTTAATCTGCATTTTCCTTCCACACACACAAAACTCTGTTATCGGCTGTAAAAGGGAAATACAGATAAATACAGATAATAACAAATGACCCACAGACAAAATATGAACACGAGACAGAAATTTCTGTCATCACTGACTTCCGTGTTGAGGCTTATTTTTTGGAGCTTGTAACACACACAAACCCAAGGTCCCTGAGAAAACGTTGTGTTATGGTCATGTTCTTTGGATGGTTCCGATGGAAAAACGAGGCAGAGAAACGTGTCCACAACCAAAAACCCCGGACGAAGCCGAGCGAAGAGTGCAGTGTGTAAAAACACGTTTGATTTGAGCTCGTTGTGTGGAAATGCCTCACTCAAAGCACAGGGCCTTTAATGTTCCACACTAGAGCATTAAACGTGTCTGTCTCCAAGGAAACAGGCGAGTCACAGAGGACGAGCTGCAGGTAACGTTTTATGACTTCCACTTTTACCCGTCAGAGTTACTGTCCCAGTTTAGACGGACAGTCTTTATTTATTTGTCGTTTGTTTCTTAATATTTTCCCTTCACATTGACTTAAAGTGAAATATATAAACCTGTGTTTGACTTTTCTTTTTCCACTTCAGAAGGTTCGGTGGACGTGCAGGTGAAACGAGTGCAGACAGAAACTTTGAACCGGTTTCAGAGTCAGAGCAGTGCCTCCAGTTAGCGTCTCACCCAGAGACTCTGCTCAGACTTCAGCAGAGGAGGTTTAGTTTGGCTCAAATATCCGGCCTCGTCCTTCGCGTCGGATTTTTATTTGACTTTTTATCACATTTGAAAAACAAACCTTCAGACGCTCGTGTCACAGCGACATTTTCCTCCCCCCGGACCCCCGCTCCTCCCCCCGGGGCCCCGCTCCTCCCCCCCGGGCCCCCGCTCCTCCCCCCCGGGCCCCGCTCCTCCCTCCCGGGACCCCTGCTCCTCCCTCACGGGGCCCCAGCTCCTCCCTCTCGGGGCCCCTGCTCCTCCCTCTCGGGGCCCCTGCTCGGCGCTCCGGGCTCCAGCTCCACTCCGCGGCCGCTGTGCCTCTCTGTGCCCGCTCTCCTCTCGCCTCTCCCGGCCTTGCAGTGACCGAAGCTCCGCCGCGTGTGACCGGGGCGTCTGATGGAGCCGTGGCCGCTCCTGCTGCTCCTCTTCGGGGCGCTGCTCTCGGGGGCCCGGGCCCTGGAGCTCCAGGACCTGTTTCCGTTCGGGGAGGACGCCGGGGATGAGACTCTGTCCCCCGGGTCCGACTCTTCCGCGGAGCTCGGGCTGGAGCCGGAGCTGCGCTTCTTCAGCGGAACCTTCAGCAGGATCTACGTGAGTCCGGACCGGGACCGGGACCGGGACCGGGACCCGGACCGGGACCGGGACCCGGACCGGGACCGGGTTTGGTTTAAAAAGTGCAGCTTCTGAACCAGGAATTTAGAAAAGTTTAAAAAGTGAACTAAAACTTTTTTGTATAGATTTAGAACTGTCCAACCTGCAGCTTTAGTCCTGGTTTAGTCCTGGTTTAGTCCTGGTTCAGTCCTGGTTCAGTCCTGGTTTAGTCCTGGTTCAGTCCTGGTTTAGACCTGGTTTAGTCCTGGTTCAGTCCTGGTTTAGTCCTGGTTCAGTCCTGGTTTAGACCTGGTTTAGACCTGATTCAGTCCTGGTTTAGTCCTGGTTTAGTCCTGGTTCAGTACTGGTTTAGTCCTGGTTTAGTCCTGGTTTAGTCCTGGTTTAGTCCTGGTTTAGTCCTGATTCAGTCCTGGTTTAGTCCTGGTTTAGTCCTGGTTTAGACCTGGTTTAGACCTGATTCAGTCCTGGTTTAGTCCTGGTTTAGTCCTGGTTCAGTACTGGTTTAGTCCTGGTTTAGTCCTGGTTTAGTCCTGGTTTAGACCTGGTTTAGACCTGATTCAGTCCTGGTTTAGTCCTGGTTTAGTCCTGGTTCAGTACTGGTTTAGTCCTGGTTTAGTCCTGGTTTAGTCCTGGTTTAGTCCTGGTTCAGATCTTTATGATGTTCAGACTCCAGGTTCTGATCTCATTAAAACGGCGTCAAACTAAGTCTCTGAAGAATGTGGGTCATGTGACCGAATCCAACACTATAAACCGGGTCTAAACCAGATCTAAACCGGGACTAAACCCGGACTAAACCAGGACTAAACCAGGACTAAACCAGGACTAAACCAGGACTAAACCAGGACTAAACCCGGACTAAACCAGGACTAAACCGGGGCTAAACTGGGTATAGACCTGGTCTAGACCTGGTCTAAACCCGGCCCTGTGGAGTCCGGACTCTGGACTTGTTTCCGGTCTTGGATCAGTATAATTAGAGTAAACAGAGTGTCTGGCCCCGGGGCCCGGACTCTGTGGGGAGTCTGACCCACAACCTGCTCCCTGAGAGGCTTCAGGACTGAGCTGGGCCTGGTCCTGAGTCCTGGTCCTGAGTCCTGGTCCTGAGTCCTGGTCCTGAGTCCTGGTCCTGAGTCCTGGTCTAGTCCCGGTCCTGGGGCAGGACCCTGTGGAGTCTCAGCAGGAGAAACATCTGTGAGACTCAGAGCCTCAGATTCCTCTGAAACCAAAGAACCAGACGATAGACCTGGTTTAGACCTGGTTTAGACCTGGTTTAGACCTGGTTTAGACCTGGTTCAGTCCTGGTCCAGTCCTGGTCCAGTCCTGGTCCAGTCCTGGTCCAGTCCTGGTCCAGTCCTGGTCCAGTCCTGGTCCAGTCCAGGTCCAGTCCTGGTCCAGTCCTGGTCTGTGTACATTCTTGTCTTGTTTATCTCCGACGCTTGAGCTTCAAACACGAAACTTCCTCCAGATTTTACACAGAATCATTGACTTTTATATTTGTGTGAAACGAGTCCTGGTTTAGACCTGGTTTAGACCTGGTTTAGACCTGGTTTAGTCCTGGTTTAGACCTGGTTTAGACCTGGTTTAGACCTGGTTTAGACCTGGTTTAGACCTGGTTTAGTCCTGGTTTAGTCCTGGTTTAGACCTGGTTTAGACCTGATTTAGACCTGGTTTAGTCCTGGTTTAGTCCTGGTTTAGTCCTGGTTTAGACCTGGTTTAGTCCTGGTTTAGTCCTGGTTTAGACCTGGTTTATTCCTGGTTTAGTCCTGGTTTAGACCTGGTTTAGACCTGGTTTAGACCTGGTTTAGTCCTGGTTTAGTCCTGGTTTAGACCTGGTTTAGTCCTGGTTTAGACCTGGTTTAGTCCTGATTTAGACCTGGTTTAGTCCTGGTTTAGTCCTGGTTTAGTCCTGGTTTAGACCTGGTTTAGTCCTGGTTTAGTCCTGGTTTAGACCTGGTTTATTCCTGGTTTAGTCCTGGTTTAGACCTGGTTTAGACCTGGTTTAGTCCTGGTTTAGTCCTGGTTTAGACCTGGTTTAGTCCTGGTTTAGACCTGGTTTAGTCCTGGTTTACACCTGATTTAGTCCTGGTTTAGTCCTGGTTTAGTCCTGGTTTAGACCTGGTTTAGTCCTGGTTTAGACCAGGTTTAGACCTGGTTTGAACCTGGTTTAGTCCTGGTTTAGACCTGGTTTAGTCCTGGTTTAGACCTGGTTTAGTCCTGGTTTAGACCTGGTTTAGACCTGGTTTAGACCTGGTTTAGTCCTGGTTTAGACCTGGTTTAGTCCTGGTTTAGTCCTGGTTTAGTCCTGGTTTAGACCTGGTTTAGTCCTGGTTTAGTCCTGGTTTAGACCTGGTTTAGTCCTGGTTTAGTCCTGGTTTAGTCCTGGTTTAGACCTGGTTTAGACCTGGTTTATTCCTGGTTTAGACCTGGTTCAGTCCTGGTTTAGACCTGGTTTAGACCTGGTTTAGACCTGGTTTAGACCTGGTTTAGTCCTGGTTTAGACCTGTTTTAGACCTGGTTTATTACCTGGTTTAGACCTGGTTTAGTCCTGGTTTAGACCTGGTTTAGACCTGGTTTATTACCTGGTTTAGACCTGGTTTAGTCCTGGTTTAGTCCTGGTTTAGACCTGGTTTAGTCCTGGTTTAGACCTGGTTTAGACCTGGTTTAGTCCTGGTTTAGACCTGGTTTATTACCTGGTTTAGACCTTGTTTAGTCCTGGTTTAGTCCTGGTTTAGACCTGGTTTAGACCTGGTTGAGTCCTGGTTTAGTCCTGGTTTAGACCTGGTTTAGACCTGGTTTATTCCTGGTTTAGACCTGGTTTAGTCCTGGTTTAGTCCTGGTTTAGACCTGGTTTAGACCTGTTTTATTCCTGGTTTAGACCTGGTTTAGACCTGGTTTATTCCTGGTTTAGACCTGGTTTAGACCTGGTTTAGTCCTGGTTTAGACCTGGTTTAGACCTGGTTTATTCCTGGTTTAGACCTGGTTTAGTCCTGGTTTAGACCTGTTTTAGACCTGGTTTATTCCTGGTTTAGACCTGGTTCAGTCCTGGTTTAGACCTGGTTTAGTCCTGGTTTAGACCTGGTTTAGACCTGGTTTATTACCTGGTTTAGACCTGGTTTAGTCCTGGTTTAGTCCTGGTTTAGACCTGGTTTAGTCCTGGTTTAGACCTGGTTTAGACCTGGTTTAGTCCTGGTTTAGACCTGGTTTATTACCTGGTTTAGACCTTGTTTAGTCCTGGTTTAGTCCTGGTTTAGACCTGGTTTAGACCTGGTTGAGTCCTGGTTTAGTCCTGGTTTAGACCTGGTTTAGACCTGGTTTATTCCTGGTTTAGACCTGGTTCAGTCCTGGTTCAGTCCTGGTTTAGTCCTGGTTTAGACCTGGTTTAGACCTGGTTTAGTCCTGGTTTAGACCTGTTTTAGACCTGGTTTATTACCTGGTTTAGACCTGGTTTAGTCCTGGTTTAGACCTGGTTTAGACCTGGTTTATTACCTGGTTTAGACCTGGTTTAGTCCTGGTTTAGTCCTGGTTTAGACCTGGTTTAGTCCTGGTTTAGACCTGGTTTAGACCTGGTTTAGTCCTGGTTTAGACCTGGTTTATTACCTGGTTTAGACCTTGTTTAGTCCTGGTTTAGTCCTGGTTTAGACCTGGTTTAGACCTGGTTGAGTCCTGGTTTAGTCCTGGTTTAGACCTGTACTTGTTGTGTATTTGTTGTGTACTTCTGTACTTGTTGTGTATTTGTTGTGTACTTGTGTATTTATTGTGTACTTGTTGTGTATTTGTTGTGTACTTGTGTATTTGTTGTGTATTTGTTGTGTACTTGTGTATTTTTTGTGTACTTGTGTATTTGTTGTGTACTTGTGTATTTGTTGTGTACTTGTTGTGTACTTGTGTATTTATTGTGTACTTGTTGTGTATTTGTTGTGTACTTGTTGTGTATTTGTTGTGTACTTGTGTATTTTTTGTGTACTTGTGTATTTGTTGTGTACTTGTTGTGTACTTGTGTATTTATTGTGTACTTGTGTATTTATTGTGTACTTGTGTATTTGTTGTGTACTTGTGTATTTTTTGTGTACTTGTGTATTTGTTGTGTATTTGTTGTGTACTTGTGTATTTTTTGTGTACTTGTGTATTTGTTGTGTATTTGTTGTGTACTTTTGTGTATTTGTTGTGTACTTGTTGTGTATTTGTTGTGTATTTGTGTATTTGTTGTGTACTTGTTGTGTATTTGTTGTGCATTTGTGTATTTGTTGTGTACTTGTTGTATACTTGTTGTGTACTTGTTGTGTATTTGTTGTACACTTGTTGTGTACTTGTTGTGTACTTGTTGTGTATTTGTTGTGTACTTGTGTACTTGTTGTGTATTTGTGTATTTATTGTGTACTTGTTGTGTACTTGTTGTATATTTGTTGTATATTTGTTGTGTACTTGTATATTTGTTGTGTACTTGTTGTGTATTTGTTGTGTATTTGTTGTGTACTTGTTGTATATTTGTTGTGTACTTGTTGTGTACTTGTTGTGTATTTGTGTATTTATTGTGTACTTGTTGTGTATTTGTTGTGTACTTGTGTATTTGTTGTGTACTTGTTGTGTATTTATTGTGTACTTGTGTATTTATTGTGTACTTTCTGTATTTGTTGTGTAATTGTTGTGTATTTGTTGTGTACTTGTGTATTTATTGTGTACTTGTGTGTTTATTGTGTACTTGTGTATTTGTTGTGTACTTGTTGTGTATTTATTGTGTACTTGTGTATTTGTTGTGTACTTGTGTATTTATTGTGTACTTGTGTATTTATTGTGTACTTGTGTATTTGTTGTGTACTTGTTGTGTATTTGTTGTGTACTTGTGTATTTATTGTGTGTTTGCGTCAGGTCTCGTCCAATGGGCTTGTGTCGCTGAAGCCCCTCCCCCCTCAGGCGCAGTACCTGGGTCAGACTCCGCCCCCGTTCGGCGTCATGGCGACGCTCATGGGCGACCTGGACCGAGGTCTGGTCCACTTCAGGCTGGACCGGACTCCCGGGGTCCTGGACCGGGCCCGGGACCTGGTCCAAAAGGCCTTCCCGCACCGCCCGGCCCCGCAGCCGGGGGGCGCCGTGGTCGTCACCTGGCACAAGATGGCGGCGGCGGGGAGCGAGGGCGCCGAGGTGAGACGCACCGGCAACGGAACGGAGCGATAAACGCTGAATGGAACGATCAACGATAATCGGAATGATAAACGGTTAACGGAACGATAAACAATTAACGGAATGATAAGCGGAATGAGAAACGATTAACGGAACGATAAACGATTAACAGAACGATAAGCGGAACGATCAACGGTTAACGGAACGATAAACAATTAACGGAATGATAAGCGGAACGATCAACAATAAACGGAACGATAAACGATTAACGGAACGATAAGCGGAACGATCAACGATAAACGGAACGATAAACGATTAACGGAACGATTAACAGAACGATCAACGATAAACGGAATGAGCAATGATAAACGGAACGATAAACGGAGCGATAAATGATCAATGATAAACGGAACGGTTAACGGAACGGTCAACGATAAACGGAATGAGTAACGATAAACGGAACGATAAACGGAATGATAAACGGAACGATCAACGGAATGATAAACAATCAACGGAACGATAAGCGGAACGATAAACAATTAACGGAACGATTAACGAAACGATAAATAATTAATGGAATGATTAACGGAACGATCAACGATAAACAGAACGATCAACGATAAACAGAACGATTAACGATAAACGGTACGATTAACGGAATGATCAACGATAAACGGAACGATCAACGATAAACGGAACGATAAACATTTAACGGAACGATTAACGGAACGATAAACGATCCGAACTGTCCGATCTGACCCTCTCCCTCTCTGTGATTGGCTGACCCTCCCTCTCTGTGATTGACTGACCCTCTCCCTCTCTGTGATTGGCTGACCCTCTCTCTCTCCCTCTCTGTGATTGGCTGACCCTCCCTCTCTGTGATTGGGTGACCCTCCCTCTCTGTGATTGACTGACCCTCTCTCTCTCCCTCTCTGTGATTGGCTGACCCTCCCTCTCTGTGATTGACTGACCCTCTCCCTCTCTGTGATTGGCTGACCCTCCCTCTCTGTGATTGGCTGACCCTCCCTCTCTGTGATTGACTGACCCTCTCCCTCTCTGTGATTGGCTGACCCTCCCTCTCTGTGATTGGCTGACCCTCTCCCTCTCTGTGATTGGCTGACCCTCTCCCTCTCTGTGATTGGCTGACCCTCTCCCTCTCTGTGATTGGCTGACCCTCCCTCTCTGTGATTGGCTGACCCTCTCCCTCTCTGTGATTGGCTGACCCTCTCCCTCTCTGTGATTGGCTGACCCTCCCTCTCTGTGATTGGCTGACCCTCTCCCTCTCTGTGATTGGCTGACCCTCTCCCTCTCTGTGATTGGCTGACCCTCTCCCTCTCTGTGATTGGCTGACCCTCTCCCTCTCTGTGATTGGCTGACCCTCCCTCTCTGTGATTGGCTGACCCTCTCCCTCTCTGTGATTGGCTGTCCTCAGAGGAACTCGTTCCAGCTGGTCGTGGTGCTGCAGGAGTCATCGTCGGTCGCCGTGCTGCTCTATCCTCGCTCTGGGCTGCAGTTCCTGTCCTCTCCTGCGGGGGGCGTGGCTCGGGCCCTGGAGGCGGGCTTTAGCGAGGGGCTGGTCTCTCATTGGTGGTGGGGGAAGACTCTGGGGCAACAGGAGTGGCTGAGCTCGGAGGGGGAGGAGTCTGTGCAGAGGCTCACACGGTAACGAGGCCATTTTGTCAACACAACACAACACAATATGTGTGCTAATATGTGCTAATGCTGTATATAACACACACATATAGAACTGTATATAACACACACATATATAACTGTATATAACACACACATATATAACTGTATATAACACACACATATAGAACTGTATATAACACACACATATAGAACTGTATGTAACACACACATATATAACTGTATATAACACACACATATATAACTGTATATAACACACACATATATAACTGTATATAACACACACATATAGAATTGTATATAACACACACATATAGAACTGTATATAACACACACATATATAGAACTGTATATAACACACACATATAGAACTGTATATAACACACACATATAGAACTGTATATAACACACACATATAGAACTGTATATAACACACATATATAGAACTGTATATAACACAAACACATATAGAACTGTATATAACACACACATATAGAACTGTATATAACACACACATATAGAACTGTATATAACACACACATATTGAACGGTATATAACACACACATATAGAACTGTATATAACACACACATATAGAACGATATATAACACACACATATAGAACTGTATATAACACACTCATATAGAACCATATTAAACACACACATATAGAACTGTATATAACACACACACATATAGAACTGTATATAACACACATATAGAACTGTATATAACACACATATAGAACCGTATACAACACACACATATAGAACTGTATATAACACACACATATAGAACTGTATATAACAGACACATATAGAACTGTATATAACACACATATAGAACTGTATATAACACACATATAGAACTGTATATAACACACACATATAGAACTGTATATAACACAAACACATATAGAACTGTATATAACACAAACACATAGAACTGTATATAACACACACATATAGAACTGTACATAACACACATATAGAACTGTATATAACACACACATATAGAACTGTATATAACACACATATAGAACTGTATATAACACACATGTATATAACACACATGTATATAACACACATGTATATAACACACATGTATATAACACACATGTATATAACACACATGTATATAACACACATGTATATAACACACATACTGTATATAACACACATGTATATAACACACATGTATATAACACACATGTATATAACACACACACATATAGAACTGTATATAACACACACATATAGGACCGTATATAACACACACATATAGAACTGTATATAACACACATATAGAACTGTATATAACACACACATATAGAACTGTATATAACAGACACATATGGAACTGTATATAACACACACATATAGAACTGTATATAACACACACATATTGAACTGTATATAACACACACATATAGAACCGTATATAACACACACATATGGAACCGTATATAACACACACATATAGAACTGTATATAACACACACATATAGAACTGTATATAACACACACATATAGAACTGTATATAACACACACATATAGAACTGTATATAACACACACATATAGAACTGTATATAACACACACACATATAGAACTGTATATAACACACACATATAGAACTGTATATAACACACACACATATAGAACTGTATATAACACACATATATAGAACTGTATATAACACACACATATAGAACTGTATATAACACACACATATAGAACTGTATATAACACACATATATAGAACTGTATATAACACACATATATAGAACTGTATATAACACACACATATAGAACTGTATATAACACACACATATTGAACTGTATATAACACACACATATAGAACTGTATATAACACACACATATTGAACTGTATATAACACACACATATAGAACTGTATATAACACACACATATAGAACTGTATATAACACACACATATTGAACTGTATATAACACACACATATAGAACTGTATATAACACACATATATAGAACCGTATATAACACACACATGTAGAACTGTATATAACACACACATATAGAACTGTATATAACACACATATAGAACTGTATATAACAGACACATATAGAACTGTATATAACACACATATAGAACTGTATATAACACACACATATAGAACTGTATATAACACACATATAGAACTGTATATAACACACACATATAGAACTGTATATAACACACATATAGAACTGTATATAACACACACATATAGAACTGTATATAACACAAACACATATAGAACTGTATATAACACAAACACATAGAACTGTATATAACACACACATATAGAACTGTATATAACACACACACATATAGAACTGTATATAACACACACATATAGGACCGTATATAACACACACATATAGAACTGTATATAACACACATATAGAACTGTATATAACACACACAGATAGAACTGTATATAACACACACATATAGAACTGTATATAACACAAACACATATAGAACTGTATATAACACAAACACATAGAACTGTATATAACACACACATATAGAACTGTATATAACACACATATAGAACTGTATATAACACACACATATAGAACTGTATATAACACACATATAGAACTGTATATAACACACACATATAGAACTGTATATAACACAAACACATATAGAACTGTATATAACACAAACACATAGAACTGTATATAACACACACATATAGAACTGTATATAACACACACACATATAGAACTGTATATAACACACACATATAGGACCGTATATAACACACACATATAGAACTGTATATAACACACATATAGAACTGTATATAACACACATATAGAACTGTATATAACAGACACATATGGAACTGTATATAACACACACATATAGAACTGTATATAACACACACATATAGAACCGTATATAACACACACATATAGAACCATATATAACACACATATGCACACACATATGGGGAACTGTATATAACACACACATATAGAACTGTATATAACACACACATATTGAACTGTATATAACACACACATATAGAACCGTATATAACACACACACATATGGAACCGTATATAACACACACATATAGAACTGTATATAACACACACATATAGAACTGTATATAACACACATATAGAACTGTATATAACACACACATATAGAACTGTATATAACACACACATATAGAACCGTATATAACACACACATATGGAACCGTATATAACACACACACATATAGAACTGTATATAACACACACATATAGAACATTATATAACACATACATATAGAACTGTATATAACACACATATATAGAACTGTATATAACACACATATATAGAACTGTATATAACACACACATATAGAACTGTATATAACACACACATATAGAACTGTATATAACACACACATATAGAACTGTATATAACACACACATATAGAACTGTATATAACACACACATATAGAACTGTATATAACACACACATATAGAACTGTATATAACACACACATATAGAACTGTATATAACACACACATATAGAACTGTATATAACACACACATATAGAACTGTATATAACACACACATATAGAACTGTATATAACACACACATATAGAACTGTATATAACACACACATATAGAACTGTATATAACACACACATATAGAACTGTATATAACACACATATAGAACTGTATATAACACACACATATAGAACTGTATATAACACACATATAGAACTGTATATAACACACACACATATAGAACTGTATATAACACACACATATAGAACTGTATATAACACACACATATAGAACTGTATATAACACACACATATAGAACTGTATATAACACACACATATAGAACTGTATATAACACACACATATAGAACTGTATATAACACACATATAGAACTGTATATAACACACACATATAGAACTGTATATAACACACATATAGAACTGTATATAACACACACATATAGAACTGTATATAACACACACATATAGAACTGTATATAACACACACATATAGAACTGTATATAACACACACATATAGAACTGTATATAACACACACATATAGAACTGTATATAACACACACATATAGAACTGTATATAACACACACATATAGAACTGTATATAACACACATATAGAACTGTATATAACACACACATATAGAACTGTATATAACACACACATATAGAACTGTATATAACACACACATATAGAACTGTATATAACACACACACATATAGAACTGTATATAACACACACATATAGAACTGTATATAACACACACATATAGAACTGTATATAACACACATATAGAACTGTATATAACACACACATATAGAACTGTATATAACACACACATATAGAACTGTATATAACACACACATATAGAACTGTATATAACACACACATATAGAACTGTATATAACACACACATATAGAACTGTATATAACACACACATATAGAACTGTATATAACACACATATAGAACTGTATATAACACACACATATAGAACTGTATATAACACACACATATAGAACTGTATATAACACACACATATAGAACTGTATATAACACACACATATAGAACTGTATATAACACACACATATAGAACTGTATATAACACACACATATAGAACTGTATATAACACACACATATAGAACTGTATATAACACACACATATAGAACTGTATATAACACACATATAGAACTGTATATAACACACACATATAGAACTGTATATAACACACACATATAGAACTGTATATAACACACACATATAGAACTGTATATAACACACACATATAGAACTGTATATAACACACACATATAGAACTGTATATAACACACACATATAGAACTGTATATAACACACATATAGAACTGTATATAACACACACATATAGAACTGTATATAACACACACATATAGAACTGTATATAACACACACATATAGAACTGTATATAACACACACATATAGAACTGTATATAACACACACATATAGAACTGTATATAACACACATATAGAACTGTATATAACACACATATAGAACCGTATACAACACACACATATAGAACTGTATATAACACACACATATAGAACTGTATATAACACACATATATAGAACTGTATATAACACACACATATAGAACTGTATATAACACACACATATAGAACTGTATATAACACACACATATAGAACTGTATATAACACACACATATAGAACTGTATATAACACACACATATAGAACTGTATATAACACACACATATAGAACTGTATATAACACACACATATAGAACTGTATATAACACACATATAGAACTGTATATAACACACACATATAGAACTGTATATAACACACACACATATAGAACTGTATATAACACACATATAGAACTGTATATAACACACACATATAGAACTGTATATAACACACACATATAGAACTGTATATAACACACATATAGAACTGTATATAACACACACATATAGAACTGTATATAACACACACATATAGAACTGTATATAACACACACATATAGAACTGTATATAACACACACATATAGAACTGTATATAACACACACATATAGAACTGTATATAACACACACATATAGAACTGTATATAACACACACATATAGAACTGTATATAACACACATATAGAACTGTATATAACACACACATATAGAACTGTATATAACACACACATATAGAACTGTATATAACACACACATATAGAACTGTATATAACACACACATATAGAACTGTATATAACACACACATATAGAACTGTATATAACACACACATATAGAACTGTATATAACACACACATATAGAACTGTATATAACACACACATATAGAACTGTATATAACACACACACATATAGAACTGTATATAACACACACATATAGAACTGTATATAACACACACATAGAACCGTATACAACACACACATATAGAACTGTATATAACACACACATATAGAACTGTATATAACACACACATATAGAACTGTATATAACACACACATATAGAACTGTATATAACACACACATAAAGAACTGTATATAACACACACATATAGAACTGTATATAACACACATATATAGAACTGTATATAACACACACATATAGAACTGTATATAACACACACATATAGAACTGTATATAACACACACATATAGAACTGTATATAACACACACATATAGAACTGTATATAACACACACATATAGAACTGTATATAACACACACATATAGAACCGTATATAACACACACATATAGAACTGTATATAACACATACACATATAGAACTGTATATAACACACACATATAGAACTGTATATAACACACACATATATAGAACTGTATATAACACACACATAACTTGAGTCTTCATCCACAGCGGCTCAAACTGCGGAGTGGGCGGAGTCTGGGTCTTCGAGGTTGGCGCCGTGAAGTTTTCGCGAATCGAACCCGGGACCGTCGCCACGCCTCCCGACGACGTCGCCACGAGCCCGCCGCCCGTCACCGAGTTACCGCGGCGACCGGACGAGCCGACGACGCCGACGGCAATGAGCCGGGAGACCGAGGAGCCAGAGTACGTCTACGAGGACGAGTACGCCACGGGGACAAAGACTACGACTGCGAGTACTGCGACTGCGAGTACTGCGACTGCGAGTACTACTACTGCAAGTACTACTACTGCGAGTACTACTACTGCGAGTACTGCTACTGCGAGTACGACTACTGCGAGTACTGCTACTGCGAGTACTACTACTGCGAGTACTACTACTGCGAGTACTACTACTGCTACTGCGAGTACTACTACTGCGAGTACTACTACTGCTACTGCGAGTACTACTACTGCGAGTACTACTACTACTACTGCGAGTACTACTACTGCGAGTACTACTACTGCGAGTACTGCTACTGCGAGTACGACTACTGCGAGTACGACTACTGCGAATTATACTGCGACTTCAAAGTACCACACAACAACAAGAGAAGGTAGAACCAGGAGGTCTACAGCAGATCCTGGCCTGGACTACACCACGAGAAGACCCGAGTCCAGACCCGAGTCCAGACCCGAGTCCAGACCCGAGTCCAGACCCGAGTCCAGACCCGAGTCCAGACCCGAGTCCAGACTGGGCCCGCGGTACTCTGCCCCGGAGCACCCTCACGTTGTGGTGGTCGATGAAGACGAGGATTTGAACGTCAATGGTGAATATCAGATGCCCTCCCGTGTGTCAGGTTGTCTCAGATGCCCTCCCCGTGTGTCAGTTTGTCTCAGATGCCCTCCCGTGTGTCAGGTTGTCTCAGATGCCCTCCCCGTGTGTCAGGTTGTCTCAGATGCCCTCCCCGTGTGTCAGTTTGTCTCAGATGCCCTCCCGTGTGTCAGGTTGTCTCAGATGCCCTCCCGTGTGTCAGGTTGTCTCAGATGCCCTCCCGTGTGTCAGGTTGTCTCAGATGCCCTCCCCGTGTGTCAGGTTGTCTCAGATGCCCTCCCGTGTGTCAGGTTGTCTCAGATGCCCTCCCCGTGTGTCAGGTTGTCTCAGATGCCCTCCCGTGTGTCAGGTTGTCTCAGATGCCCTCCCCGTGTGTCAGGTTGTCTCAGATGCCCTCCCGTGTGTCAGGTTGTCTCAGATGCCCTCCCGTGTGTCAGGTTGTCTCAGATGCCCTCCCCGTGTGTCAGGTTGTCTCAGATGCCCTCCCCGTGTGTCAGGTTGTCTCAGATGCCCTCCCGTGTGTCAGGTTGTCTCAGATGCCCTCCCATGTGTCAGGTTGTCTCAGATGCCCTCCCATGTGTCAGGTTGTCTCAGATGCCCTCCCGTGTGTCAGGTTGTCTCAGATGCCCTCCCGTGTGTCAGGTTGTCTCAGATGCCCTCCCGTGTGTCAGGTTGTCTCAGATGCCCTCCCCGTGTGTCAGGTTGTCTCAGATGCCCTCCCGTGTGTCAGGTTGTCTCAGATGCCCTCCCCGTGTGTCAGTTTGTCTCAGATGCCCTCCCCGTGTGTCAGGTTGTCTCAGATGCCCTCCCCGTGTGTCAGTTTGTCTCAGATGCCCTCCGCGTGTGTCAGGTTGTCTCAGATGCCCTCCCCGTGTGTCAGGTTGTCTCAGATGCCCTCCCGTGTGTCAGGTTGTCTCAGATGCCCTCCCGTGTGTCAGGTTGTCTCAGATGCCCTCCCGTGTGTCAGGTTGTCTCAGATGCCCTCCCGTGTGTCAGGTTGTCTCAGATGCCCTCCCGTGTGTCAGTTTGTCTCAGATGCCCTCCCCGTGTGTCAGGTTGTCTCAGATGCCCTCCCGTGTGTCAGGTTGTCTCAGATGCCCTCCCCGTGTGTCAGGTTGTCTCAGATGCCCTCCCCGTGTGTCAGGTTGTCTCAGATGCCCTCCCGTGTGTCAGGTTGTCTCAGATGCCCTCCCGTGTGTCAGGTTGTCTCAGATGCCCTCCCGTGTGTCAGGTTGTCTCAGATGCCCTCCCCGTGTGTCAGGTTGTCTCAGATGCCCTCCCGTGTGTCAGGTTGTCTCAGATGCCCTCCCATGTGTCAGGTTGTCTCAGATGCCCTCCCCGTGTGTCAGGTTGTCTCAGATGCCCTCCCCGTGTGTCAGGTTGTCTCAGATGCCCTCCCCGTGTGTCAGTTTGTCTCAGATGCCCTCCCGTGTGTCAGGTTGTCTCAGATGCCCTCCCCGTGTGTCAGGTTGTCTCAGATGCCCTCCGCGTGTGTCAGGTTGTCTCAGATGCCCTCCCGTGTGTCAGTTTGTCTCAGATGCCCTCCCCGTGTGTCAGGTTGTCTCAGATGCCCTCCCGTGTGTCAGGTTGTCTCAGATGCCCTCCCGTGTGTCAGGTTGTCTCAGATGCCCTCCCGTGTGTCAGGTTGTCTCAGATGCCCTCCGCGTGTGTCAGGTTGTCTCAGATGCCCTCCCCGTGTGTCAGGTTGTCTCAGATGCCCTCCGCGTGTGTCAGGTTGTCTCAGATGCCCTCCCATGTGTCAGGTTGTCTCAGATGCCCTCCCCGTGTGTCAGGTTGTCTCAGATGCCCTCCCATGTGTCAGGTTGTCTCAGATGCCCTCCCGTGTGTCAGGTTGTCTCAGATGCCCTCCCGTGCGCTCTATCTCTTGCAGTGTTCTCGTACGACCCGGACACGTGCGCCCAGAAGCGTCGCCGCTGCTCGCCGTTCGCCGACTGCAGGGACCACGCCTCCGGCTCCTGCTGCTACTGCCGCCGCGGTTACTACGGCAACGGGCAGGACTGCATCGCCGAGGGTAACACAGCGCCACCTACTGCTCCTGTGTGCTGCTTTAGACCTGGTTTAGACCTGCTTTAGACCTGGTTTAGACCTTGTTTAGACCTGCTTTAGACCTGCTTCAGACCTGGTTTAGACCTGCTTTAGTCTTGGTTTAGACCTGCTTTAGACCTGGTTTAGACCTGCTTTAGACCTGCTTTAGACCTGGTTTACACCTGGTTTAGACCTGCTTTAGACTTGCTTTAGTCTTGGTTTAGACCTGCTTCAGACCTGGTTTAGACCTGCTTTAGACCTGGTTTAGACCTGGTTTACACCTGGTTTAGACCTGCTTTAAACCTGGTTTAGACCTGCTTTAGTCCTGGTTTAGACCTGGTTTAGACCTGGTTTAGACCTGCTTTAGACCTGCTTTAGACCTGGTTTACACCTGGTTTAGACCTGCTTTAGACCTGCTTTAGACCTGGTTTAGACCTGGTTTAGACCTGGTTTAGACCTGGTTTAGACCTCCTTTAGACCTGCTTTAGACCTGGTTTAGACCTGCTTTAGACCTGCTTTAGACCTGCTTTAGACCTGGTTTAGACCTGGTTTAGACCTGGACTGTACATTTCTCTTTATTGAACCAAACTTTACGAACTTATTTTAACTCTGCACTGACTACAGAACTAAACCTGGTCGAAACTTGGTCTAAATCTGGTCTAAACCCGATCTGTACCTGTTTCTGAACCCGATCTGTACCCAGTCTAAACCCGGTCTGAACCCGGTCTGAACCCGGTCTGTACCCGGTCTGAACCCGGTCTGAACCCGGTCTGAACCCGGTCTGAACCCGGTCTGTACCCGGTCTAAACGCGGTCTGTACCCAGTCTAAACCCGGTCTGTACCTGGCCTGTACCCGGTCTGAACCCGATCTGTACCCGGTCTAAATCTGGTCTAAACCCGATCTGTAGGCCTACCCGGTCTAAATCTGGTCTAAACCCGATCTGTACCCGGTCTAAATCTGGTCTAAACCCGATCTGTACCCGGTCTAAATCTGGTCTAAACCCGGTCTGTACCCGGTCTGAACTCAGTCTGAACCCGGTCTGTACCCGGTCTGTACCCGGTCTGTACCTGGTCTGAACCCGGTCTGAACCCGGTCTGTACCCAGTCTAAACGCGGCCTGTACCCAGTCTAAACCCAGTCTGAACCCGGTCTAAACCCGGTCTGTACCCGGTCTGAACCCAGTCTGAACCCGGTCTGTACCCGGTCTAAACCCGGTCTGAACCTGGTCTGTACCCGGTCTGTACCCGGTCTGTACCCAGTCTAAACGCGGCCTGTACCCAGTCTAAACCCAGTCTGAACCCGGTCTAAACCCGGTCTGTACCCGGTCTGTACCCGGTCTGTACCCGGTCTGTACCCGGTCTGAACCCGGTGTGAACCCGGTCTGTACCCAGTCTAAACGCGGCCTGTACCCAGTCTAAACCCAGTCTGAACCCAATCTGTACCCGGTCTAAACCCGGTCTGAACCCGGTCTGAACCCGGTCTGTACCCGGTCTAAACCCGGTCTGTAACCACTGCACCCTCAGGTCGGCCTCAGAGGATGAGCGGGCAGGTTTCCGGGCGTGTGTTCCTTGGTTCTTCTCCGGTTCCGTTGGAGTTTTCCCTGGATCTTCACTCGTACGTTGTGACCAATGAGGGTCGAGCATACGTGGCCGTCAGCTCAGTGGCCCCGCCCCTCGGCCCCGCCCTCCTCCCGCTGGCGTCAGTGGGCGGAGTCATAGGGTGGACATTTGCTCTGGAGCAGCCGGGACATCGCAACGGCTTCAGCATCGTGGGTAAGAACTACTACTACTACTATACTACTACTACTGCTACTACGCTTCATTACTAACCTTATGCTGCTACTACTAAGCTATTAATAGCTAGCACAACCAAGCTACTGCTAACATGCTAAGCAACTTATAGCAGCAACAGCTAACCAGCATGTAGCAGCTTAGCAACAATGCTTAGCAATAACATTAAGCAAGCAGCAGCAACTGAAGCAACAACAATATGCTTATAGCTAACCTTAGCAACCAAGCATTAACCAACTAGCAGCTGAGCCAGCAACCAACATTCTTAACAACCAGCACAGCAGCCAACAGCAACTTAACTTAATAGCAGCCTTAACCAACATTAGCAACCAGCAGCAGCAACAGCAACATTAAGCCAGCAACCAGCAACCAACAGCAACGTTAACAACCAGCAGCAGCAACAGCAACGACAACAAGCAAGCGGCAGCAGCCAGCAACATTAACCAGCAGCAACAGCAGCAGCCAACCAGTAGCAGCAGCAACCTTAACTAGCGGCAGCAACGTAAGCAGCAGCAGCAACCAGCGGCAACCAGTAAGCAGCAGCAGCGGCAAGCAACATTAAGCAGCAGCAGCAAGCGGCAGCCATGCGCTTAACCAGCGGCAGCAACGGTAACCAGCAGCAGCTGGCAACCAACATTAAGCAGCAGCGGCCAGCAGCAATAAGCAGGCAACTAACATTAACAGCCAGCAGCAACGGCAGCAGCAACAGCAAGCAACCAACATTAACCAGCAGCAGCAGCGGCAGCAATTAACAGCAGCAGCAGCGGCAACATTAACCGCCCAGCACGCTGCTTGGCAAGCGCAACCCGAAGCAACGGTAAGCAGCAACAGCGGCAACCAGCGGTAGCAGCAACAACAGCAGCGGCAGCAACATTAGCCAATAACAGCAGCAGCGGCAGCAACGGTAGCAACAGCGGCAGCAACGGTAGCAGCTTATTAGCAGCCAACGGTAGCAACCAATAGCTAGCAAGCAAGCAGCATTAGCAACAGCAACCTTGGCAAATAGCAGCGTGCTTAAATAAGCAGCGGCCAGCAACGGTGGCAACCAGCAGCAGCAACAGATTAGCAACCAACTAACCAAGCTAATATTAACAGCAAGCAGCCAGCAACTAACAGCGACGGCAACGGTAGCAGCAGCAACAGCAGCAACATTAACCAACCAGCAACCAGCAACAACCGACAGCAACATTAAGCAACAACCAATAACAGCAGCAGCTTATTAGCCAACCAGCTAGCAGCCCAATAATGACGCGAAGTAGCAAGCAACCAACCAGCAGCAGCAACATTAGCAGCCCAGCAGCGGCAACAACAGTAGCAACCAGCAGCAAAACTGGTAGTAACCAGCAGCAGCAGCAGCAACAGCAGCAGCAGCAGCGAAGCAGCAGCATTGGTAGCAATAGCAACCAACGGCCATTAACTAACAGCAACCAGCAATTAACAGCAACAGCAGCCAGCCTTAGCAAGGTAACAATAACAACGCAACTTATTAACAACTAATGGGGACAACGCAGCTAATAGCCAGCAGCAATAATAACCCAGCAACCAAACTAACCTTAGCGGTAGCATGCTTAACGTAGCCAGCTTAACTAGCCAGCCAGCAACCAGCAGCAACCATAGCAATTAACTAACAACCAGCTTAACGTAGCCAGCAATAACGCTTGATAATAAACCAGCAACCTTAGCGAAACAATAGCATTAAGTAGCTGCGCAAGCCAACAACAGTAATAGCAACAGCAATATTAACTAAGCAACAAGCAGCGAAGCGAACTATCATTCAAAGCAAATAGCAAGCAATATTAACATTAGCAACAGCGGCAAGCAGTATAGCAGCAGCAGCAAGCGCTAGCAACTAGCAACAACGGTAGCAACTAACATTAAGCAGCAGCATTAACAACAGCAACGGTAGCCAGCAATAGCGGTAACCAGTGGCGGCAGCAACATTAGCTTAACCAGCAATAACTAACCAGCCGTTAGCAATAGCAGCTGGCCAGCAACGGTAAGCAGCCAAGCAACCAACGATAATTAACCAACGGTAAACAACCAACAAGCCAAACATTAGCAGCAAACTTAGTAGCGGCAACCAAGCAACCAGCATTACGGTAGCGCAAACTAACAATGCGTAAGTAAACCATTAGCCAATAACCAACCGACTAACTAACCAACCAGCAATTGGGCAACAATAACGGCTAGTAGCGAAGTAACCTTATTAAGTAGCTTGGCAACAACAGTATTAAGCAGCAACAAGCTGACGAACTATTAAGCAACGCCAGCTTAGCAAACCCGTAGCGCAAGCCAACCAGCAGCTTAACAGCTTAGCAACAGCGACGGCAACATTAGCTAGCAGCAATAACAGTAGCAAGCAACCAGCGGCAACAGCTGGTAGCAGCCGAAGCAGTGGCAGCGGAACAACTAACTAACCTTAGCAGCCGTAAACAGCAAGCAACAACAGCAGCCTTAACGCTAGTGTAACTTATGGACGGCAGCAGCAGCAACAGCGGCAACAGCAAAGTAGGCAAACAATAGCTGGCAATGAAGCAGCGACAAACAGCGGCAACCAGCAACTAAGCAGACAACAGCAATTAGCAACGCCAACTAACCAACAGCAATAACCTTAGCGGCAAGCCAACAGCAGGTAGCAGTTAACAGCTTGTGGCAAGCAACCCAGCAGCAACAGCAACAGCAGTAATAGCTTAAAGCAGCAGCCAACCTTGACCTTAACCAGCAGCTATTGTATAGCAGCAGCAAGCAGCAACCAGCAATGGCGTAGCAGCAGCAGCCAACCCAAGCCTTAGCCGGCAGCAACAGCGAAGCAGCCTTTAACCAGCTGGCTTAGCAGCAGCAGCAGCAGACGTAGCCAGCAACAGCAATGGCAGCTGACAGCAGCAGCAGCAACAGCAGCAGCAACAGTGTAGCAGCAGCAAGCAACAGCAACAATGCAAGCAGCAGCCAAGCAACCCAGCGCGCGACAGCAGCAGCCAGCCGGCAGCAGCAACCCAGCAGCAGTTAACCAACTAGGACGACCAGCCAGCAACTAACAACAACTGAAGCAGCAAGCAACCAGCGGCAGCAGCAACAGCCAGCAGCGGCAGCAGCGGCAGCAGCAGCAGCAACTGGTGGCAGCAACGAAACTAACCAGCAGCAGCGGCAGCAGCAGCAGCAGCAGCAGCGAAGCAGCCGAGCGGCAGCAGCGGCGTAGCAACCAGCAGCAACAGCGAGCTAACTGGCCGGCAGCAGCAGCAACAGCGAGCCGGCAGCCAGCAGCGGCCAGCAGCAGCAGCAACGGTAGCAACATGGTGCGCCAAGCAGCAACCAGCAGCAGCAGCGGCAACGGCAGCAGCAAGCAGCAGCAACCAGCAGCGCAGCAGCAGCAACAGCTTGGCAACAGCAACAGCAGCAGCAACCAGCGGCAGCTTAGCAGCAGCAGCAGCGGCAACCAGCGGCGGCAGCAGCAGCAACGGCAACAGCAAGCAGCAATGGACGGCAACAGCAGCAACAGCAGCGTTTCAGCAGCGGCAACAGCGGCAGCAACCAGCAGCAGCGGCAACCAGCGCGGTTTCAAGCAACAGCAAGCGGCAGCAGCAGCCAGCAGCAGCAGCAGCGGCAACCAGCAGCAGCAAGCAGCAGCAGCAACAGCTTGCTTAGCAGCAGCAGCAGCGGCAGCAGCAAGCAGCCTTGCGCGAGCAACAGCAGCAGCAGCAACAGCAACAGCGGCAAACAGCAGCAGCAGCAGCGGCCAGCAGCAGCAACAGCAGCGGCAGTAGCAGCAGCAAGCAACAAGCAGCTGGCAGCAGCAACTTGCAGCGGCAGCAACAGCAGCAGCAGCAGCAGCCAGCAGCAGCAGCAAGCGGCAGCAACAGCAGCAGCAGCAGCAACAGCGGCCAGCAGCAGCAGCAGCAGCGGCAGCAGACGGCAACTAGCGGCAGCAGCAGCAGCAGCAACAGCGGCCAGCAGCTGGCAGCAGCAGCAAGCGGCAGCTTAGCAGCAGCAGCAGCAGCAGCAGCAGCAGCAGCGGCAACCAGCAGCAAAGCGGCAGCAGCGGCAGCAGCAGCAACAGTTAACCAGCAACAGCAGCCAGCAAGCTGACGGCAACAGCAATAGCAGCTTAGCGGCAACAGCAGCAGCAGCAGCAACAGTTGAAAGCAGCGGACAGCAGCAGCAACAACAGCAACAGCAGCAGCAGCGGCAACAAGCAGCAACCCAGCAGCTGGCAGCAGCGGCAGCAGCAGCAGCCAACGGTTAAGCAACAGCAGCCTTAGCAGCAGCAGCAGCCAGCAGCAGCAGCAGCTTAGCAACCCAGCGGCGGCAGCAGCAACCAGCAACAGCGGCCAAGCAGCAACAGCAACCAGCAGCAGCCTTATGGCCAGCAGCAACTAGCGGCAGCAGCGGCAGCAGCGAAGCGGCAACAGCAACAGGTAGCCAGCAGCGGCAGCAGCAATGACAGCAACAGCAAGCAGCGGCAGCAGCGGCAGCAACAGCAGCAGCAACAGCAGCAACAGCAGCAACAGCGGCAGCAGCAGCGGCCAACTAGCGGCGGCAACGGCTTAGCAGCAGCAGCTGATTCTGGACAGCAGCAACGCTTAGCGTAGCGTTTCGAACCAGCAGCAGCTGGCAACAGCCAATTAACCCAGCAGCCAGCGGCAAATAGCAGCCAGCAACAATAACTAGCTTAGCAGCAGCGGCAGAGCCAATAACCAATGCGTTAACAGCGGCAGCAACCTTAAACGTTGCTTAGCAACAAGCAACGCTGGTGCTTAGCAGCAGCAGCGAGCCAACCAGCTGGCAACCAACCTTAGCAGCAACCAACGGTAGCAGCCAGCCTTAGCGCAACAACAGCGCTTAGCAGCGGCTTAACCAACAGCAGCTTAGCAGCAACTAGCAGCAGCCAACTAGCGGTTGCTTAGCGCAGCCAGCAGCAACAACTTAGCAACCAGCAGCAGCAGCAGCGGCAGCAAGCAACAGTAATAGCGGCAGCAACAGCAGCGCTTAGCAGCAGCAACAGCTTAGCAGCAGCAGCAGCAGCTTGGCAGCAGCAATAGCAAGCAACCAGCTGCAAGTGGCCAGCAACAGCAGCAGCAGCAACTTACGCAGCAGCTGGTGCTTAACTATGGACGGCAGCAGCTATGGCACAACAGCCAACCTTAACAGCAGCAAGCAGCAGCAGCAGCCTTATTAACCCTTCTTAGCAGCAAGCTGATGGTCAACTAACCAGCAGCTTAGCAGCAGCGGCAGCGCGGATAGCCAGCCAGCAGCAGCAACTAACCAGCAGCTTAATAGCAGCTGGCCAAGCAGAACTAACAGCAGCAGCAACAACAGCAACAGCTGTGGCAGCAGCAGCAGTGCTTAGCAACAGCCAGCAGCAACAGCTTAGCAGCAACCTTAAGCCAGCCTTGCTTAAGCAGCAACCAAGCAGCAGCAGCAACCAGCTTAACCAGCAGCTTAGCCATGGCAGCGGCAGCAGCAAGCAGCTGCAGCAGCGGTGGCAGCAGCAGCAGCCAACAATTTAGCAGCATGGACGGTGGCAGCAGCAACCAGCAGCAACAGGGTCAGCAGCAACAGCAGCAGCAGCTGGCAACCAAGCAGCAGCAGCTGGCCAGCCAGCGGCAGCAGCAACAGCCAGCAGCAGCGGCAGCAGCGGCCAGCAACAGCCAGCAAGCAGCGGCAAGCCAATGGACAACTGAAGCGGCAGCAACCAGCAGCGGCAAGCAGCAGCAGCAGCGGCAGCAACCATAACCAGCGGCAGCGGACAGCAGCGGCAGCAGCAGCAACAATTTGGCTTAACAGCAGCAACTGGCGGCAGCAGCAGCAGCAGCAATGGCGCAGCAACAGGTGGCAGCAACAGCAGCGCAACAGCGGCAGCAACTGGCAGCAAACAGCGGCAACAGCAGCAGCAGCAAGCAGCAGCAGCAACAGCCATACTTAAGCAACAGCAGCAACAACAAGCCGAGCAAGCAATAGCCAGCGCTGCTTAAACAGCTTAGCAGCGTAAGCAGCAGCCAGCATAAGCGGCAGCAGCAGCGGCAGCACTAACAGCAACGCAACAGGTGGCAACAGCAGCGGCAAACGCTAAAGCCTTAAAGTAGCAACAGCAGCAGCAGCAGCAACGAACGGTGCTTATGGACAGCAGCAACAGTGCTGCGTGCAGCAGCAGCAGCCTTAGCTGCCAGCCAGCAGCAGCGGCGAAGCCGCGCAACAGCGGCAACGATTAGCTAACGGCAGGCGGCAACAGCAGCAGCAACAGTTTAGCAACAGCGAAAGCAACAGCAACAGCGTTCAACTGCTTAGCAACAGCGAGCAACAGCAGCAGCTGCTACTACTACTACTACTATACTACTGCTACTACTATACTACTATACTACTGCTACTACTACTACTACTATACTACTGCTACTACTATACTACTATACTACTGCTACTACTACTACTACTATACTACTACTACTACTACTACTACTGCTACTACTACTACTACTACTGCTACTACTGCTACTACTACTACTGCTACTACTACTACTACTACTACTAGTAGTACTAAGAGCCAGTATTGATCCTGGTTTTAGTATCGATTCTGATCTGATGTTCGATTCCTTTTCCAGCCTTAGTCCTGATTGGTCGTTTCTCTGTGCAGGGGGCGTGTTCTCGAGGCGCGCACAGGTGCTCTTCTCGACAGGTGAGCGCCTGTCTGTTCGGCAGGAGTTCAGGGGCATCGACGAGCACGAGCACCTGCAGGTTCACACTGAGCTGGAGGGAACACTGCCCCCTGTGGCTCTGGGGGCCACAGTGAATGTGAGCCCATACAGCGAAGTGTACCACTACTACAGTAACTGTGAGTACTACCACTACTACAGTAACTGTGAGTACTACTACTACTACTACAGTAACTGTGAGTACTACCACTACTACAGTAACTGTGAGTACTACCACTACTACAGTAACTGTGAGTACTACCACTACTACAGTAACTGTGAGTACTACCACCACTACCACAATAACTGTGAGTACTACTACTACTACAGTAACTGTGAGTACTACCACTACTACAGTAACTGTGAGTACTACCACTACTACAGTAACTGTGAGTACTACCACTACTACAGTAACTGTGAGTACTACTACCACTACTACAGTAACTGTGAGTACTACCACTACTACAGTAACTGTGAGTACTACTACTACTACAGTAACTGTGAGTACTACCACTACTACAGTAACTGTGAGTACTACCACTACTACAGTAGTGGTAGTACTCACCACTACTCCTCTCCTCTCTCCTCCTCTCTTCTCTCCTCTCCTCTCCTCTCTCCTCTCTCCTCTCCTCCTCTCTCCTCTCCTCCTCTCTCCTCTCTCCTCTCCTCCCCTCCTCTCTCCTCCTCCCTCCTCTCTCCTCTCTCCTCTCCTCCTCTCTCCTCTCTTCTCTCCTCTCCTCTCTCCTCTCTCCTCTCCTCCTCCCTCCTCTCTCCTCTCTCCTCTCCTCCTCTCTCCTCTCTCCTCTCCTCCTCTCTCCTCTCCTCTCTCCTCCTCTCTTCTCTCCTCTCTCCTCCTCTCTCCTCCCCTCCTCTCCTCTCTCCTCCCCTCATCTCCTCTCTCCTCTCACCTCCTCTCTTCTCTCCTCTCTCCTCCTCTCTCCTCCCCTCCTCTCCTCTCTCTTCTCCTCCTCTCTCCTCCTCTCTCCTCCTCTCTCCTCTCTCCTCCCCTCCTCTCCTCTCTCCTCTCCTCTCTCCTCTCCTCTCCTCTCTCCTCTCCTCTCTCCTCTCCTCTCCTCTCCTCTCTCCTCCTCCTCCTCCTCTCTCCTCTCCTCTCTCCTGTCCTCTCTCCTCTTCTCTCCTCTCTCCTCTCCTCTCCTCCTCTCCTCTCCTCTCTCCTCCTCTCTCCTCTCCTCCCTCCTCCTACTCTCCTCTCTCCTGTCTCCTCTTCTCTCCACTATTCTCGTCTCTCTCCTCTCCTCTCCTCTCTCCTCCTCTCTCCTCTCCTCCCTCCTCCTCCTCTCCTCTCTCCTCTCCGCTCTCCTATCTCCTCTCTATCCTCTCTCCTCCTCTCTCCTCCCTCCTCTCTCCTCTCTCCTCTTCTCTCCTCTCCTCTCCTCCTCTCCTCTCTCCTCCTCTCTCCTCTCCTCCCTCCTCCTCCTCTCCTCTCTCCTCTCCTCTCTCCTCTCTCCTCTCCTCTCCTCCTCTCCTCTCTCCTCTCCTCCCTCCTCCTCCTCTCTCCTCTCCTCTTTCCTCTCTCCTCTCTCCTCTCCTCTCCTCTCCTCCTCTCTCTCCTCTCCTCTCCTCTCCCCTCCTCTCTCCTCTCCTCCCTCCTCCTCCTCTCTCCTCTCCTCTCCTCTCTCCTCTTCTCTCTCCTCTCTCCCCTCCTCTCTTCTCTCTCCTCTCTCCTCTCCCCTCTCCTCTCCTCTCCTCTCCTCTCTCCTCCTCTCTCCTCTCCTCCCTCCTCCTCCTCTCCTCTCTCCTCTCCTCTCTCCTCTCCTCCTCCTCCTCCTCTCCTCTCTCTCTCCTCTCCCTCTCCTCTCTCCTCTCTCCTCTCCTCTCTCCTCTCCTCTCCTCTCTCCTCTCCTCTCCTCTCTCCTCCTCTCTCCTCTCCTCCCTCCTCCTCCTCTCCTCTCTCCTCTCTCCTCTCCTCTCTCCTCTCTCCTCTCTCTCCTCTCCTCTCTCCTCTCTCCTCTCCTCCTCCTCCTCTCCTCTCTCCTCTCTCATCTCCTCTCTCCTCTCCTCTCTTCTCTCCTCTCCTCTCTCCTCTCTCCTCTCCTCCTCCCTCCTCTCTCCTCTCTCCTCTCTCCTCTCTCCTCTCTTCCTCTCTCCTCTCTCCTCTCCTCCTCTCTCCTCTCCTCTCTCCTCCTCTCTTCTCTCCTCTCTCCTCCTCTCTCCTCCCCTCCTCTCCTCTCTCTTCCCCTCATCTCCTCTCTTTTCTCACCTCCTCTCTTCTCTCCTCTCTCCTCCTCTCTCCTCTCTCCTCCCCTCCTCTCCTCTCTCTTCTCCTCCTCTCTCCTCCTATCCCCTCTCTCCTCCCCTCATCTCCTCTCTCCTCTCCTCTCTCCTCTCCTCTCTCCTCTCCTCTCCTCTCCTCTCCTCTCTCCTCCTCCTCCTCCTCTCTCCTCTCCTCTCTCCTGTCCTCTCTCCTCTTCTCTCCTCTCCTCCTCTCCTCCTCTCCTCTCCTCTCTCCTCCTCTCTCCTCTCCTCCTCCTCCTCCTACTCTCCTCTCTCCTCTCTCCTCTTCTCTCCTCTCTCCTCTCCTCTCCTCCTCTCCTCTCCTCTCCTCCTCTCTCCTCTCCTCCTCTCTCCTCCTCTCCTCTCTCCTCCCTCTCTCCTCCTCTCCTCTCTCCTCTTCTCCTCTCTCCTCCTCTCCTCTCCTCTCTCCTCTTCTTCTCTCTCCTCTCCTCTCCTCCTCTCCTCTCCTCTCCTCTCTCCTCTACTCTCCTCTCCTCCTCTCCTCTCCTCTCTCCTCTCCTCTCTCCTCTCTCCTCCTCTCTCCTCCCTCCTCCTCCTCTCTCCTCCTTTCCTCCCTCCTCTCTCCTCTCCTCTCCTCCTCACCCCTCTCCTCTCCTCTCTCCTCTCCTCCTCTCTCCTCTCCTCCCTCCTCCTCCTCTCCCCTCTCCTCTCCTCTCTCCTCTTCTCTCTCCTCTCTCCCCTCCTCTCTCCTCTCTCCTCTCTCCTCTCCTCTCCTCTCCTCTCTCCTCCTCTCTCCTCTCCTCCCTCCTCCTCCTCTCCTCTCTCCTCTCCTCTCTCCTCTCTCCTCTCTCCTTTCCTCTCCTCTCTTCTCTCTCCTCTCTCCTCCTCTCCTCTCTCCTCTCCTCTCTCCTCTCTCCTTTCCTCTCCTCTCTCCTCTCTCCTCTCCTCTCTCCTCTCTCCTCTCTCCTCCTCTCCTCTCCCAGTGATCACGTCCTCCTCAAACAGAGAGTATTCTGTCGTTTCTGCGTCGGGGGAAGTGCAGACCCTGAGTTTCCAGTGGAGACAGAGCATCACGTACCAGAGCTGTGCGCACGAGCCGGCCCCGGGGCCCGGGCCCCACACGCAGCAGCTCAGCGTGGACCAGATCTTCGTCATGTACGACCCGCAGAACCGCCTGATCCGCTACGCCATGAGCGCGCGGATCGGCCCCGTGCACGGTGAGTCCGGACCTGCAGGCGCCTCAGACTCCACCTGCACAAACTCTGTCCACGTTTGGGCTGCAGAAAGTTCAGTTTGTGATTCTGGTTCTTCAGATATTCAGTTTTATTTTGGTCGATGACGTCGTCCAGAACCTCAGAATGTGAAACAGCCTCAAAACAGGAAGAAAATGATGTCAAACGTTTGTATTTGGTTTGTGCTGTTTTGTGCTGTGACAGTTTCATTTGTGTGAGTTTATTTCTAACATTCTTCATTATTATTTCTGTGGTAATTATAGGACGTCATTTCTGCTCAGCTGACGGAGACAAACTCCACAAAACTAGAGAAGAGAAACGACCTGAGGCTGAGGAAAAGTCTGTGTTATTAAGATAAGATAAGATAAAATATCCTTTATTTGTCCCACAATGGGGAAATTTCAGTGTTGCAACGCACAGTTACGAGAACAGCAAGAAAACAGCAGCAGCAACAGAAGCACAGAATTACTTAAAAATAGACAAACTCTATAAAGATGAGGATTATAAAATAAAATTAAATTCTGAATACAGCTTGTACAGTACTATGAATTATAAATATTTTAAATGATATAAAATATGAATCAAAAGCAAATAAAGGCTGAAACAGACTTTTCCACAGCCTCTTGTGGCTCGTCTCTCTGGACCTGCTGCTGTGGCCTCGACATTTTGCTCTTAAATGTTGACCCTGGTATATACTGGTGTATCTGTGTGGTATATACTGGTGTATCTGTGTGGTATATACTGGTGTATCTGTGTGGTATATACTGGTGTCTCTGTGTGGTATATACTGGTGTCTCTGTGTGGTATATACTGGTGTATCTGTGTGGTATATACTGGTGTATCTGTGTGGTATATACTGGTGTCTCTGTGTGGTATATACTGGTGTATCTGTGTGGTATATACTGGTGTATCTGTGTGGTATATACTGGTGTATCTGTGTGGTATATACTGGTGTATCTGTGTGGTATATACTGGTGTATCTGTGTGGTATATACTGGTGTATCTGTGTGGTATATACTGGTGTCTCTGTGTGGTATATACTGGTGTCTCTGTGTGGTATATACTGGTGTCTCTGTGTGGTATATACTGGTGTATCTGTGTGGTATATACTGGTGTATCTGTGTGGTATATACTGGTGTATCTGTGTGGTATATACTGGTGTATCTGTGTGGTATATACTGGTGTCTCTGTGTGGTATATACTGGTGTATCTGTGTGGTATATACTGGTGTATCTGTGTGGTATATACTGGTGTCTCTGTGTGGTATATACTGGTGTCTCTGTGTGGTATATACTGGTGTCTCTGTGTGGTATATACTGGTGTATCTGTGTGGTATATACTGGTGTCTCTGTGTGGTATATACTGGTGTCTCTGTGTGGTATATACTGGTGTATCTGTGTGGTATATACTGGTGTCTCTGTGTGGTATATACTGGTGTCTCTGTGTGGTATATACTGGTGTCTCTGTGTGGTATATACTGGTGTATCTGTGTGGTATATACTGGTGTCTCTGTGTGGTATATACTGGTGTCTCTGTGTGGTATATACTGGTGTCTCTGTGTGGTATATACTGGTGTCTCTGTGTGGTATATACTGGTGTCTCTGTGTGGTATATACTGGTGTCTCTGTGTGGTATATACTGGTGTATCTGTGTGGTATATACTGGTGTCTCTGTGTGGTATATACTGGTGTCTCTGTGTGGTATATACTGGTGTCTCTGTGTGGTATATACTGGTGTATCTGTGTGGTATATACTGGTGTCTCTGTGTGGTATATACTGGTGTCTCTGTGTGGTATATACTGGTGTATCTGTGTGGTATATACTGGTGTATCTGTGTGGTATATACTGGTGTCTCTGTGTGGTATATACTGGTGTCTCTGTGTGGTATATACTGGTGTATCTGTGTGGTATATACTGGTGTATCTGTGTGGTATATACTGGTGTATCTGTGTGGTATATACTGGTGTCTCTGTGTGGTATATACTGGTGTATCTGTGTGGTATATACTGGTGTCTCTGTGTGGTATATACTGGTGTCTCTGTGTGGTATATACTGGTGTATCTGTGTGGTATATACTGGTGTATCTGTGTGGTATATACTGGTGTCTCTGTGTGGTATATACTGGTGTATCTGTGTGGTATATACTGGTGTATCTGTGTGGTATATACTGGTGTATCTGTGTGGTATATACTGGTGTATCTGTGTGGTATATACTGGTGTCTCTGTGTGGTATATACTGGTGTCTCTGTGTGGTATATACTGGTGTCTCTGTGTGGTATATACTGGTGTATCTGTGTGGTATATACTGGTGTCTCTGTGTGGTATATACTGGTGTCTCTGTGTGGTATATACTGGTGTATCTGTGTGGTATATACTGGTGTCTCTGTGTGGTATATACTGGTGTCTCTGTGTGGTATATACTGGTGTCTCTGTGTGGTATATACTGGTGTATCTGTGTGGTATATACTGGTGTCTCTGTGTGGTATATACTGGTGTCTCTGTGTGGTATATACTGGTGTCTCTGTGTGGTATATACTGGTGTCTCTGTGTGGTATATACTGGTGTCTCTGTGTGGTATATACTGGTGTCTCTGTGTGGTATATACTGGTGTATCTGTGTGGTATATACTGGTGTCTCTGTGTGGTATATACTGGTGTCTCTGTGTGGTATATACTGGTGTCTCTGTGTGGTATATACTGGTGTATCTGTGTGGTATATACTGGTGTCTCTGTGTGGTATATACTGGTGTCTCTGTGTGGTATATACTGGTGTATCTGTGTGGTATATACTGGTGTATCTGTGTGGTATATACTGGTGTCTCTGTGTGGTATATACTGGTGTCTCTGTGTGGTATATACTGGTGTATCTGTGTGGTATATACTGGTGTATCTGTGTGGTATATACTGGTGTATCTGTGTGGTATATACTGGTGTCTCTGTGTGGTATATACTGGTGTATCTGTGTGGTATATACTGGTGTCTCTGTGTGGTATATACTGGTGTCTCTGTGTGGTATATACTGGTGTATCTGTGTGGTATATACTGGTGTATCTGTGTGGTATATACTGGTGTCTCTGTGTGGTATATACTGGTGTATCTGTGTGGTATATACTGGTGTCTCTGTGTGGTATATACTGGTGTCTCTGTGTGGTATATACTGGTGTCTCTGTGTGGTATATACTGGTGTATCTGTGTGGTATATACTGGTGTCTCTGTGTGGTATATACTGGTGTATCTGTGTGGTATATACTGGTGTCTCTGTGTGGTATATACTGGTGTATCTGTGTGGTATATACTGGTGTCTCTGTGTGGTATATACTGGTGTCTCTGTGTGGTATATACTGGTGTATCTGTGTGGTATATACTGGTGTCTCTGTGTGGTATATACTGGTGTCTCTGTGTGGTATATACTGGTGTATCTGTGTGGTATATACTGGTGTATCTGTGTGGTATATACTGGTGTATCTGTGTGGTATATACTGGTGTCTCTGTGTGGTATATACTGGTGTATCTGTGTGGTATATACTGGTGTCTCTGTGTGGTATATACTGGTGTCTCTGTGTGGTATATACTGGTGTATCTGTGTGGTATATACTGGTGTCTCTGTGTGGTATATACTGGTGTATCTGTGTGGAATATACTGGTGTATCTGTGTGGTATATACTGGTGTATCTGTGTGGTATATACTGGTGTATCTGTGTGGTATATACTGGTGTATCTGTGTGGTATATACTGGTGTATCTGTGTGGTATATACTGGTGTCTCTGTGTGGTATATACTGGTGTCTCTGTGTGGTATATACTGGTGTATCTGTGTGGTATATACTGGTGTCTCTGTGTGGTATATACTGGTGTCTCTGTGTGGTATATACTGGTGTCTCTGTGTGGTATATACTGGTGTCTCTGTGTGGTATATACTGGTGTATCTGTGTGGTATATACTGGTGTATCTGTGTGGTATATACTGGTGTATCTGTGTGGTATATACTGGTGTATATGTGTGGTATATACTGGTGTCTCTGTGTGGTATATACTGGTGTATCTGTGTGGTATATACTGGTGTCTCTGTGTGGTATATACTGGTGTATCTGTGTGGTATATACTGGTGTCTCTGTGTGGTATATACTGGTGTATCTGTGTGGTATATACTGGTGTATCTGTGTGGTATATACTGGTGTATATGTGTGGTATATACTGGTGTCTCTGTGTGGTATATACTGGTGTATCTGTGTGGTATATACTGGTGTATCTGTGTGGTATATACTGGTGTCTCTGTGTGGTATATACTGGTGTATCTGTGTGGTATATACTGGTGTATCTGTGTGGTATATACTGGTGTATCTGTGTGGTATATACTGGTGTATCTGTGTGGTATATACTGGTGTCTCTGTGGTGAGCGCCGCTCTGCCTCAGGCTTTACTCACTTTTCATTCATATTTTAGATAATCACACAAACAACACAAACAAATCCAAACGTTTGGTGTAATTTGCTGCTGTTCTGAGGTTCTGGGCCAAAAGAAACTAAACATCTGAAGAACCAGAATCACACAAACTGAACTTTCTGCAGGTTTGTGCTGCAAAAAGTTTAGTTACAAAGTTCTTCTGATGAATGAACAGGCCTTTAGTCTGAGGCTGTTTTCGGGGCAGTTGGTTTGTTGTTGATGACCTTTGGTTGACCTTTATTTGACCTTTGGCTGACCTTTCTCTGACCTTTCTCTGACCTTTCTCTGACCTTTCTTTGACCTTTGGCTGACCTTTCTCTGATCTTTCTTTGACCTTTCTCTGACCTTTGGCTGACCTTTATTTGACCTTTGGCTGACCTTTCTCTGACCTTTCTTTGACCTTTCTCTGACCTTTCTTTGACCTTTCTCTGACCTTTCTCTGACCTTTCTTTGACCTTTGGCTGACCTTTCTCTGACCTTTCTTTGACCTTTCTCTGACCTTTCTTTGACCTTTGGCTGACCTTTCTCTGACCTTTCTTTGACCTTTGGCTGACCTTTGGCTGACCTTTCTCTGACCTTTCTTTGACCTTTGGCTGACCTTTCTCTGACCTTTCTTTGACCTTTCTCTGACCTTTCTTTGACCTTTCTCTGACCTTTCTTTGACCTTTCTTTGTGGCTCCGCCCTCAGACTCTGCCCCTGAGCTGAACCCCTGTTTCTCTGGGGGTCACGGCTGTGACGTAAACGCTGTGTGTCGCCCCCTGGAGGCTCAGAGCTTCACCTGCGTCTGCGCCTCCGGCTTCAGCGGAGACGGATTCTACTGCACAGGTACTACAACTACTGCAGTACTACAACTACTGCAGTACTACTACTACTGCAGTACTACAACTACTGCAGTACTACAACTACTGCAGTACTACTACTACTGCAGTACTACAACTACTGCAGTACTACTACTACTGCAGTACTACAACTACTGCAGTACTACAACTACTGCAGTACTACAACTACTGCAGTACTACAACTACTGCATTACTACTACTACTGCATTACTACTACTACTGCAGTACTACAACTACTGCAGTACTACAACTACTGCAGTACTACAACTACTGCATTACTACTACTACTGCAGTACTACTACTACTACTGCAGTACTACTACTACTACTGCAGTACTACTACTACTGCAGTACTACAACTACTGCAGTACTACAACTACTGCAGCACTACCACTACCGCAGCACCACAACCACCGCAGTACTACAACCACTGCAGCACCACTACCACCGCAGCACCACTACTACCGCAGCACTACAACCACCGCAGTACTACCACTGCAGTACTACTACTACTGCAGCACCACAACCACTGCAGTACTACTACTACCGCAGTACCACAACCACTGCAGTACCACAACCACCGCAGTACCACAACCACTGCAGTACCACAACCACTGCATTACTACTACTACTGCATTATCACTACTACCGCAGTACCACAACCACTGCAGTACTACAACCACCGCAGTACCACAACCACTGCATTACTACTACCGCATTACTACTACTACTGCAGTACCACAACCACCGCAGCACCACAACCACTGCAGTACCACAACCACTGCATTACTACTACTACTGCAGTCATTACTACTACCGCAGTACTACCACTACTACCGCAGCACCACTACTACCGCAGTACCACAACCACTGCAGCACCACAACCACTGCAGTACTACTACTACTGCAGTACTACAACTACTGCAGTACTACAACTACTGCAGTACTACTACTACTGCAGTACTACTACTACTGCAGTACTACAACTACTGCAGTACTACAACTACTGCAGTACTACTACTACTGCAGTACTACAACTACTGCAGTACTACTACTACTGCAGTACTACTACTACTGCAGTACTACTACTACTGCAGTACTACTACTACTGCAGTACTACTACTACTGCAGTACTACTACTACTGCAGTACTACTACTTTGTCCCTGTCCCCTCCCCTGTCCCCTCCCCGTCTCCTCCCCTGTCCCCTCCCCTGTCTCCTCCCCTGTCCCCTCCCCTCCCCTGTCTCCTCCCCTGTCCCTTCCCCTCCCCTGTCTCCTCACCTGTCCCCTCCCCTGTCTCCTCCCCTGTCCCCTCCCCTGTCTCCTCCCCTGTCTCCTCCCCTGTCCCCTCCCCTCCCCTGTCTCCTCCCCTGTCCCCTCACCTGTCCCCTCCCCTGTCTCCTCCCCTGTCCCCTCCCCTGGTCCCCTCCCCTGTCTACTCCCCTGTCTCCTCCCGTCCCCTCCCCTGTCTCCTCCCCTGTCCCCTCCCCTGTCTCCTTCTCTGTCTCCTCCCGTCCCCTCCCCTGTCTCCTCCCCTGTCCCCTCCCCTCCACTGTCTCCTCCCCTGTCTCCTCCCATCCTCTCCCCTGTCTCCTCCCCTGTCTCCTCCCCTGTCCCCTCCCCTCCCCTGTCCCCTCTTCTGTCCCCTCACCTGTCCCCTCCCCTGTCTCCTCCCCTGTCCCCTCCCCTGTCCCCTCCCCGTCCCCTCACCTGTCCCCTCCCCTGTCCCCTCACCTGTCTCCTCCCCTGTCCCCTCCCCTGTCCCCTCACCTGTCTCCTCCCCTGTCCCCTCCCCTGTCTCCTCCCCTGTCCCCTCCCCTGTCTCCTCCCCTGTCCCCTCCCCTGTCGCCTCCCCTGTCTCCTCCCCTGTCCCCTCCCCTGTCTCCTCCCCTGTCTCCTCCCCTCCCCTGTCCTCTCCCCTGTCTCCTCCCCTGTCCCCTCCCTGTCTCCTCCCCTGTCCCCTCCCGTCCCCACCCCCGTCCCCTCCCCTGTCTCCTCCCTGTCCCCTCCGTCCCTCCCCTGTCCCCTCCCCTGTCCCCTCCCCTGTCTCCTCCCCTGTCCCCTCCACTGTCTCCTCCCCTGTCCCCTCCCCTGTCTCCTCCCCTGTCCCCTCACCTGTCTCCTCCCCTGTCCCCTCCCCTGTCCCCTCCCCTGTCCCCTCACCTGTCTCCTCCCCTGTGCCCTCCCCTGTCTCCTCCCCTGTCCCCTCACCTGTCCCCTCCCCTGTCCCCTCACCTGTCCCCTCCACTGTCTCCTTTCCTGTCCCCTCCCCTGTCTCCTCCCCTGTCCCCTCCCCTGTCTCCTCCCCTGTCCCCTCCCCTGTCCTCTCCCCTGTCCCCTCCCCTGTCCCCTCCCCTGTCACCTCCCCTGTCCCCTCCCCTGTCCTCTCCCCTGTCTCCTCACCTGTCTCCTTCCCTGTCTCCTCCCCTGTCCCCTCCCCTGTCTCCTCCCCTGTCCCCTCCCCTGTCCCCTCCCCTGTCCCCTCCCCTGTCCCCTCCCCTGTCCCCTCCCCTGTCCCCTCCCCTGTCTCCTCACCTGTCTCCTTCCCTGTCTCCTCCCCTGTCTCCTCCCCTGTCCCCTCCCCTGTCCCCTCCCCTGTCTCCTCTCCTGTCCCCTTCCCTGTCCCCTCCCCTGTCTCCTCTCCTGTCCCCTCCCCTGTCCCCTCCCCTGTCCCCTCCCCTGTCTCCTCCCCTGTCTCCTCCCCTGTCCCCTCCCCTGTCTCCTCACCTGTCTCCTTCCCTGTCTCCTTCCCTGTCTCCGCCCCTGTCCCCTCCCCTGTCTCCTCCCCTGTCCCCTCACCTGTCTCCGCCCCTGTCTCCTTCCCTGTCTCCTTCCCTGTCTCCGCCCCTGTCCCCTCCCCTGTCTCCGCCCCTGTCTCCTTCCCTGTCTCCTTCCCTGTCCCCTCCCCTGTCCCCTCCCCTGTCCCCTCCCCTGTCTCCGCCCCTGTCTCCGCCCCTGTCTCCTCAGACGTGGACGAGTGTGCGTCTCCGGGTCTCTGTGGTCCAAACTCGTTGTGTTTAAACTCCGTCGGCTCCTACAGCTGTTTGTGTGAGCGCGGCTCCAGCCTGAGCCCCGAGGGACACTGCACAGGTAAGACCAGGACCGGGACTAGACCAGGGACCAGACCGGGACCGGGACTAAACCAGGACCAGACCGGGACTCAACCAGGACCGGACTGGGACTAAAGCTTGGGAGGTCTATGGACTTTGAGGAACAGAAACAGAAACGTGATCCGTGTTTCTGCAGCTGGACTCAGTCAAACTCTGACCTCCAACCTCTGACCCTGAAGGAGAGGAGGAAAGAGGAGGAGGAGAGAGGAGAGGAGGAGGAGGAGGAGAGAGAAGAGGAGGAGGAAAGAGGAGGAGAGAGGAGGAGGAGAGAGGAGAGGAGGAGGAAAGAGGAGGAGAGAGGAGAGAGGAGGAAAGAGGAGGAGAGAGGAGGAGGAGAGAGGGGAGGAGGAGGAAAGAGGAGGAGGAGGAGGAGGAGAGAGAAGAGGAGGAGGACAGGGGAGAGGAGGAGGAAAGAGGAGGAGAGAGGAGGAGGAGAGAGGAGAGGAGGAGGAAAGAGGAGGAGGAGAGAGGAGAGGAGGAGAGAGGAGGAAAGAGGAGGAGAGAGGAGAGGAGGAGGAGGAAAGAGGAAGAGGAGAGAGGAGGAGAGAGGATAGACTCTGGTTCACGTCTCTTTGTGTGGCCACTCTTCCATTACACATTTACAGACTTTTACAGACTTTACAGACATAATTTTACAGACTTTTACAGACTTTTACAAACATTTACAGACTTTTCAAACATTTACAGACTTTTACAGACTTAACAGACATTTACAAACATTTACAGACTTTTACAGACATAATTTTACAGATCTTTGCAGACTTTTACACACATTTATAGAGGTACAGATAGACCGTTACGGACATATGTTTCCAGACATTTTTTTTTTTTTTCGAACTTTTTATTTAGAATTTTTCATTGAACACAACAGTGCCCGAGACAAGTGGTTCAAACATAGGAATAAAAGTAAATACAAAGTTAAACCAATAATAAATCTAGTTAACATATTTGTATTTGATCAGCGTACACTTCCAGTAACCTTGACAAAGCAAACAATTATAGAGCCAAGTATTCCATGATCATATTCCACCTTTGATTAAAGAGATCCATTTGAATTTGTAATGGTGCAGTCATCTTTTCCATCCAGTACACCTTTTTCAGTCTCTCTTTCCACTCAGCTATTGTTGGTGATTTAACCTGCTTCCAATTTGTGGTAACTATTTTCTTGGCAATCAATAACAGGATACGTAAAATATACCTTTGGTCAGCGTTGAAGATGTCGACAGGTATAACACCCAGGAAATAGAGCAGATCGTCCGAAGGAATTTCTTTTTTCATTATTTTTTCTCTCTCTTCTTTGATGTTTTTCCAATATCCTACCACTACTGGACAGTCCCAGAATGTGTGTGTATGGTCCCCTATTTTACCGCATTGTCTCCAACACAAAGCTGTTGAAGGATCTTTAACAAATTTTGAAATGACCAATGGAGTATGAAAGTATCTAATTTTTAGCTTCCAGTCAAACTCTTTCCATTGCTGCCTGTTTATACCTTTATGACTGTTATTAGAAAGTTTATCCCAGTGTTCATCTGCTGTGATGGTATTAGACTCCAGTTCCCATTTTTCCTTTATATTATAAGTATTATGAGGAATGTGTGATGATAGTCTTTTATATAGATGGGAGATGTGTTTACCTAAAGGTAGATGTCTTTCTAAAATGGTGATGAAATACTGTTCTATACTATTTGGATTTTTAGCAATTCTGTCTTTTTCCTTGTGGTTTGTAATATAATGCCTAATTTGTAAATATCTATAAAAATCTTTTGAGGGAAGATCAAACTGTTCCTGTAATTGTGAAAAGGATTTTAAGTATGTTTCTGTAAATAACTGATTATAACACATGAGGCCTTTGGCTGCCCATCTCCTACAACCATAATCACACACTGAAGGTGGAAAATCTGGGTTTCCCACAATGGGCATAACCCGAGACATTGACCCAGTCTCTTGGAGCATTTTTTTTTTTACTTCTGACCAAACCTTTATAGTATGTTTTATCCATATATTTCCAATCTTCATTTTATTGAGACATTTTGAGTCTATGAAGGGTAGTGCAGCTAACGATACATCTGTGACTTCACTCTGCTCAATCTGAATCCACTTTGCGTCCTCGTCACCACTGATCCATGTCACAATTGCTACAAGTTGAGCAGCCCAGTAATATAATTTCAAATTTGGGAGAGCCAAACCTCCTTTATTTTTAGCCAAATGGAGAGTTTTCAGTTTAATTCTGGGTCTCTTGTGTTGCCATATGAACTGCGAAATTAACTTGTTTAACATGTTAAAAATGGAATTTGGAACTCTTATGGGCTGAAATAAAAAGAGGAGACGAGGAAGCAGATTCATCCTTATGGTTTCTATTCTTCCAAACAGAGAGAGGGGGAGAACATCCCAGCGAGTCAGGTCCTTCCTAAGTTGTTTAATTAGTTTATTATAGTTTGCATCAAAAAGTTTAGTTGTTTCTGGTGTTATAACAATCCCCAAATACTTAAATCCTTGTTTGGACCAGTGAAATGACACCAGTTCATCCAGTTGCCCTGGCCACACACCTGATATCATCATTGCTTCTGATGTTTTTGGGTTGATTTTGTATCCTGAGATGTCTCCATAATCTTTCAGACACTGCATGAGTCGAGGTATCGAAGTGAGAGGATGTTTTATGAAGAGCAGGATGTCGTCTGCAAAAAGGGACATTTTATGAACTCTCCCCCCACCATCCTCCACCCCTTCTATCTGAACATCCTGTCGTATGGCCTCTGCCAGTGGCTCGATGCTGAGAGCAAAGAGGATGGGGCACAGGGAATCGCCCTGTCTCACTCCTCTCTCTATAGCAAAAAATTCAGAACAGTGCCCGTTAACTCTAATTTTTGACTTGGGATTCTTGTATAATAGTCGAAACCACCCAGTAAATCTTTCCTCAAAGCCCATCTCAATTAGTGTTTGTTCTAAGAATTCCCAGTCTACCTGGTCAAAAGCTTCTCAGCGTCTAAGCTGAGAAGCATTGACGTTTGATTATCCTTTGCCATAAGTGACTGTAAGTTTAATGCCCTCCTAATATTATTTGTCCCATGGCGGCCTGAAATGAACCCTGTCTGATCTGGTTTTATCAACTTTTTAATATACTTTTGGATTCTGTTTGCCAATATGGTTGTTAGTATTTTGTAATCCACACTAGGGCTGGGCGGTATACCGTTTGAACCGGTATACCGGTAATTTTTATTTTTATGATATGAATTTTTTATTTACCGCCATACCGTGTGTGCGCGCATATGTCGGCAACACAGAGCGGCGGAACGTCGCACAGCGGTAGATTGAGCGGGGGCTGTTTTTCAGTGTTACACCAAACAAGCCAACAAGCCAGGTAAGGATAGCGAGTTGAGTGGTGAGCATGGACGAAGAAAATGACACAGACACAGGCTCCCTTTTTCGGAGAGCGGGAGTGCGCGGAGCCGTGCCCGGGCAAGAGCGCGGGTGCGCGGAGCCCCGCTCTTCACCTTTTCGCCCGGGCACGGCTCCGCGCACTCCTGCTCTCCGACAAAGGGAGCCGTGTCACAAAACACTACACAGACGGTCCCTTTAGCAAACGCGCCCACCAGGGACGTCTGTGTAGTGTTTTGTGCTGCAGTGCCAACGTTACGCAGAGATTGGGGAGAAGATGCAGATTTTACTTTCATGCAATCTTCATATTCTCCGTCTAAAGGGACCGTCTATGACAAGAAAAGCAAACGTTGGAATGATATTACCAACTCTATCACACTCCACTTAGCCAAAGACAAAAATACCGTTAAATACCGTGATACCGTGATAATTTAAAAAAATACCGTGATATAAATTTTTGGTCATACCGCCCAGCTCTAATCCACACACAAAAGACTTATAGGACGATAGCTGGAGCATTGTAATGGGTCTTTCCCTTCCTTATACAGGACTGTGATGATTGCCTCTGACCAAGACTCTGGAGGATTCCCTGAATTTAGCACATAATTATATAGTTTACACAAAATAGGGCTTAGGTTATCAACAAATATCTTATAGTATTCTCCGGAAAATCCATCCATCCCTGGAGATTTATTGTTTTTCAGTTTTAGAATAATTTCTTTAACTTCTTTTTCTTGAATTGGTTTGATTAGTGATGAAGCTTCATCAACAGTCAGCTTGTCCAATTTAAGATTTTTGAAGAAGTTTTTTATTTTTTTCCTTCTTTGATTCTTGAGTTTGACCTCTATATAGTTGTTCGTAGTATTTAGCAAAAGAATCTGATATTGTTTTCGGGCTAGTTTCAACTATATTAGAATTGGGTTGTTTAATTTTTGGCTTGTGCCTTTTGTAGTTGAAATGATAATAACTTACTGGCCTTATTTCCCTGTTCATAATATTTCCTATCAATGAATCTTAAGGCACCTTCTGCCTTGTATGTGAGTATCTCATCTAGTTTGGTCCTGTTTTCTTTAAGTTTATCAAGCACTTCCTGTTTTCCGTTGTGTTTATGTTCAGTTTCTAATCTCTTTATTTCACTTTCGAATTCTATTTGTTTTTGAAGTCTTTCTTTTTTTAGTCTTGATCCTATGGATATTATCTTCCCACGTATTGTGGCTTTTCCTGCATCCCATAACACCGATGGGGAAACCATTTCATTATCATTCAGAGCAAAGTAATCAAGTAAAGCTGACCTCATTTCTTCTCTAATACTAACATCTGTCAATAGTGAAACATGAATTCTCCAATACTTCTACATGGCTCAAACCCCATATCAAACTCCAATGTTCCTGGGCTATGGTCTGAAATGGTCATTGGCTCAATTGCACAGTTTTTAACCCGGTATACTTCTTTTTTTGAAATTAAAAAATAATCCAGACGTGAGTAGCTTCCATGTACCTGTGACATGAAGGTGAAGTCTCTCTCATTTGGATGTAGATGGCGCCATGCATCCGCTAAACCCAATTCACTCATCATATTCAGTAAACTTTTTGACATTCTGGTTGGAGGATTTGGTGATATTGGTAATTTATCTAATCTGTTATTTAGTACACAGTTAAAATCCCCCCCCCCATAAGAAAAATACCCTGCTTGTTTTCTGCTACCAGGTGGGCAAGTGAAAAAATATGGGCAATCCTCATTAGGTGCATAAAGATAGTGATTTTAACTCCAGCCATCGTCCCTATAACCGTAACATAACGACCTTCTGTGTCCTGACACACTTTTTCACAGTTGAAGTTTACTGATTTGCTGAACAGTATAGCAACACCTCTCTTTTTGTGGTTACCATATGAGCTACTGTAGACTTGATCAACCCATTCTCGTTTTAGTTTTTGATGTTCTATCTCTATAAGGTGTGTTTCTTGAATTATGGCCACCGAACAATGCATTTTCTTCAGTTGTCCCAATATCTTTTTTCTTTTGGTTAATTCCCTTTACATTGTAAGTAATAAAATTAAATAATGTCATCTTTATGTATAGATTGTTTCACATAGCATGACACTGACCACTTATTTCTATTGATTAAACTGTAAAAATAACTTAACTTTTGACATTTAAGATTAGAGGAAATAAAATGTACCACTTGTCTCAGGAGGAACAAAATAAGAACAGTACAAACACAAAACAGAACTTCCATATTACCAATCAGACACAGACAAGTATTATCCGCGTCCAACTCCCGATGGTTATGGGACAGAGTGGTGACCTAATCTCTCTGTGGGAAATGGCACAAATTGTGCAAAAATGACCAATGTTCCATAAACATGTAGAAAAGGTCTTAGTGAGTGTAACTCACTCATAACAAAGAGTCCCCCATTTTCTTTGTTGAAATAGCATTTTGTGTCAACTTAAACTTTTAATCTTTCAGTAGCCTTCAGTCTCTTCATCTTCTTTTAATTTTAATCTTGGCCTCAGTTCAGTTCCTCAGATATTTGAATCATACTTTACCTTGTTTAGACTATCAGTTTCCCTCCTCCATCATGGCCTTCAGGTCAGAAGTTGCCAGCATGTTGTTTCTGTTCTCCCTCGAGCTGATGTTCCATCCTTCTGCCAGTGTTTCCTCGATGAGCTCCTTCTCTGCACACTGCACCTGCACCCCCAACTCCCTCAGAGTTGTGGCAGCGCTCGTCAGCGTGGAAAACGTTTTTTCTCCCGAGTCCATCCTTAGCTTCAGGCGCGCTGGGTACAGGCACTTTGCCTGCATGCCTTTCTGCTTTAACTGTTTGATGACAGCGTAGACTTTAGCTCGCTTCCTTTGTAACTCGGGAGAATAATCTTGGTCGAAGAATATCCTCTTGTCTTGAAACATCACTTGCCCTTGTCTCCACGCTTGCTGCAAAACGATGTCCTTTACCGCTGCATCGAGGAACCTCACGATGATTGATCTTGGGGGAGCCGCCGGGCTTGTCGGTCTAGACTGAAGCGAGCGGTGTGCCCTTTCGATTTTAATGTCCAAGTCTGGTGGCAGCTTCAGAACTTTGGGCAGCAGGCTTTTCACAAACACGACCATGTCCCCTTGCTCCGTCCCCTCCGGTATTTGGAATATTCGAATGTTGTTCCGTCTCAGTCTGTTTTGTAGATCGTCACACACAGCTGAAAGTTGTTTATCACGTTGGAGCAGGTACCGTAGCACCCGATCCTGTCTCCCTTCCGCATCCTCCACCACGCTCACTCTGCCCTCGAGCTCGTAGATCCTCCGCTGATGGTCACCGAGCTGTTCTTTAATATCTGTCACAGACTTCTCCAAGCGTTCCAAAGTCTGCGTGGTTTGTCTATGCCCCAGAGTATTTTCTTCGCAGAGTTTCCTCATTTCCTCTATCAGCGACATCTCCGCCTCGCTCGACGCTTGGCGCTCGTGGCTAGTAGCGTGTAAGCTAACGCTCTCCGAGTCCGATGACTTTTCGTCTGTTTCTTTCAAAGTCCCGTGTTTTGTTTGTCCTCTGGTTCTTGAGGAAGAGGTCATCTTATTCAAAAGTAGTTTTCTTGTCTGAAGGTCTTAAATATATGCAGTTGTCATAACTTTATCAGTTTTTCTGACGGAGCCTCGTCTCTAGCTTCTTCCTCGCATCGTGACGTCACCGGAAGCCTCGTTTCCAGACATATTTTTACAGACTTTTACACACTTACAGACTTTTTTCTTTTACAGACTTTTACTCACACACTTTTACACATTTTTACAGACATTTACACACTTTTACAGATATATTTTTGTAGACTTTTAGACACTTTTATAGACTTTTACTGACATTTACAGACCGTTTCAGACAGACCTTTACAGACATAATTTTACAGTCATTTACAGACCTTTACAGACATACTTTTACAGACAGACAGTAGTGCGCCCGCAAATGTGCAAATTATCACATTTCTGTCTCGTTTAAATCTAATTTAAAATCATGGACATTTTTACATTGTTTAAAAAACAAACAAACAAATGAACTAGGTTTGGGAGTATCCACATGTTGATCCCGTTAAACCGTCTCAGCGTTTTCCCGGGTTTACGGTTTTACTGCGACTAATTCAGAATTATTCTGTAGCTGCTCCTAAACCTTCAGAAACAGAGTCGCAGCTTTAGATTTGAAGATGAGGCACAAGTTCTGATCAAACCAAACTCTGCAGCGCGTTCGATCACATCAGCATCAGCGCACGAGCTGTTTGTATCAGCGCTTATACTGTATGCAAATGAGCTGTATGCAAATGAGCCATGAGGTTTGAAGTTTGGTTTGTGTAAAACGTAAACAAATGTGCCAAAGCTGCTTTAAACACATTATTCCTATTATTATTAAGTCTAGAATGAGCGGAGCAGCGGAAATGGATCTGGTTCTGGAGGATTTGAGGCTTCGCTTGCACTTTTTTGGGGGAGTTTTGACTTTTTTGTTTTAGAAATAATAAAAGTTCTGTGTTAGTTTTTCCAGTTTCAGCTGTGGACGATTCATGTACATAATGTGAAAAGAGTTTGAAAAGCTTCTGAAGAGTAAACTTAGGCTGAAACCCTGAGTGCCCGAGTAAGACTGGAGTTAGAGACCTGGGTTAGACCTGGTTTAGACCTGGTTTAGACCTGGTTTAGACCTGGTTTAGACCTGGTTTAGTCCTGGGTTAGACCTGGTTTAGTCCTGGGTTAGACCTGGTTCAGACCTGGTTTAGTCCTGGGTTAGACCTGGTTCAGACCTGGTTTAGTCCTGGATTAGCGACTAATTTAGACCTGAATTAGTACCTGATTTCATCCTGATTTAGTACCTATTTTAGACCTGGTTTAGCCCCAGTACAGTTCTGGTTTAGTAGCTGGTTCAGACCTGGTTTAGGATCTGGTTTAGACTTAGATCAGTCCTGGTTTAGTCCCAGTACAGTCCTGGTTCAGTCCTGGTTCTGTCTAGAATGAGTGGAGGAAATGTAGAGCGGTGGAGAGGACCAATCACAGCCCTTATTGTCTGCATCGTTTTGAGGCATCGTTAGAAAGTTTGGGAGGTGTAAGTCGGTCGATACAAAGACGTTTGGATGCAGAACCATAAATTGGGCTTTATTTATTTATTTATTTATTTGAAAAGGGACAATGCACATGAATCAACATCAAAACAATGTAAATGTGCCCGAGTTCGCTGATAAGAGCTCATTTGCATCGATTGTCCCTTTGCCAGATGTCAAAAAGGCCTAAAAGAAAATGCACTTCAAAAGTTACACATCAAAAATGACACAAATGTACAATAAGACTGCAAAAATACAGTAAAAGTTTTAGTGTTCACACGTTTGCGTTTCTAAAAGCCACTTTTTAGCATTTTTTTAAAAGTAGAGAATGAGGGAGATGAGTTCCACTGATGGGAGAAAACAAACTGACCAAATCCAGTTTTTCTATGAGGAATAAAGCTCTTCACTCACTGCTCCTCACTGGATCTGAAATGAACAAAGTCATTCAGCGAAAGAGCCGAGCCGTGTTTAATCTGGTACATTACAGATATTTACCGTCTCCTCAGTGAAAGTCTGACTTCGCCCTCGGGAACTTTCTCCTCTTCAGCCTCGTCCCCTCTCGACTCTCGGCTTCAGTAAAACGTCTCCGTCACAAACTTTTGGGCTCAGCGTCGCACACGAAGCGTCAGTCAGGTTTTTTTCTTCTTCCTGCTGTGTGTGGAGGGAAATCTCCGAGCGGAACCACGTTTGAAGAGGAGAGAGAGCGGAGGGAGGAAGTCCTGCTGTGGTTTTAGGTCCTGATGCAGATTTTTATAATGACGCTGATGAAACTATGATGATAGCGCCAAACCCTAAATGAACTATTCTGAATTGCTAATTATTTATATAAATGTGTAAACTTTATGAATTGGCGCTTACACCAGGACTGGACAAAGGACCTTTCACAAAACACCTGCACATGTTGGAATAGTTCTAAGAAAATAAATGAACAAATTCATATTTGAACATTAAAAACACTCACTTAGCTTTGGTTTTAACTTGTTTAAATATTTTAAAATACAAAAAAGACCTGGCTCCAGATTTGTGTCCACACGGATGCAGTAAAATGTGCCTCCATTAACCTGCTGTAAATCCAGATGAGGCACAAGAAGCTGGAGCTCCACCACCTGAACGTTTATCAGAACAGATACGTAACTTGTCCTTAACTCCAGCACTTTTACTTGTGACGCACAGTCTGCACTGAGGTGAGGATCAGAGGAGCACAGTTAGATCCTCCAGCATTTAATCCAGGGCCAAAAAATGGCAGCAGCTTCTCCCTGAAGCAGCAGCCGGTGAAGGAGCAGAGAAGATCTGCAGAGTCTGCATCATAAAAGGAGACCAGAGCCTCCCCATAGTCCACAAACACCCCGACCTTCTGAGGAGCTCTGTGAGGGGCCAGAGGGACAGAAGGGTCTGTGCCAGCGCTGTATTCATCTTTGTTTCTCAAAATAATGCTCCAGAATCCATCCTCAGGGCTCAGAGTGATTTCTCCCTTCCTGTTGATGGACTCTTGGGCCACTCCTAAATCCCAGTCTGTTTTCCCTTTGACCTGAACCTCAAAGTAAAACCTGCCTGAAGAGAAACTCTGTTTCCCTAAAACACAAACACAAGAATCAAACCTCAGAGGAGAGTCTGGGAGCTCCTTCCTCACACCAGTGTCATGAACCTGTTTGAGATCTTCAGACAGAACGAGTCGAGGATGAGCCGTGTCTGGGTCCAGAGTCACCTCCACCGCACTCTGCTGCGCTTTTCTCAGCTCCACCTTAAAGTGTTCTTTAAACTCCGGACTGTTCTCCAGCTCAGACAGAGCCCGGGCCACACTGCCCTCACATGTCTCCGGCTCAAAGCTCACGCTGCTCCACTCCTGAAGCCCAGCAGGGGGCGTGAGTGCAGCAGAGCGCTGTAGAAAGTGGAGGGGGTCATGAGAGCGTGAGAGACGTTGGGCCTCAGCGCTGCTCTGCTCCAGATCACAGATCTCCTGCTCCAGCCGCCGCAGCAGATCCTGGGCTCGTCTGTGGCTCCGGCTCTGCTTCTCCTGGAGCTCCTCTAAGAAGAGGTCCATACGCCTCTGAACAGACTGCATGAGAGCAGTGAAGGCCTGCAGCCCCGCAGCCCTCTCTCTGAGGGCCTCTGTCTCACTCAGCTCCAGGAGCCTCTGGATCTCCTGGATCTTCTGCCTCCTCTGCTCCACCATGTGCTGGCTCTGAGCCTGAGTCTGCAGCAGAGAGGACCTCCTGCGCTCACACGCCTCCTCCAGAGGCAACAGCTCATGGTTCTTGTGCTCTATAGCGAAGCACATCATGCACACGCTCTTCTCATCAGTGCCACAGAAGAGCACCAGGGGGCGTTGGTGTGTGGGACACACCCTGTCTTCCAGGTTCTCCACAGGCTCCATCAGCTGGTGTCTTTTCAGCCCAGAGACTGTGAGATGAGGCTGGAGGTGGCTCTCACAGAAGGAGGACAGACACACCAGGCAGGACTTGAGGGCCTTCAGCTTGGGCTCCGAGCACACGTCACACTGCACCTCTCCAGGTTTGGACACTTGTGACTTGGACTTTTCCGCCTCTAGTTTAAAGCGAGAGACCATCTCCAGGAGCAGAGTGTTCACACTGAGCTCAGGTCTTGTGCCGTAGCTCCTGTTGCACAGAGGACATTTGTAGAACACTGCAGTGTCCCAGGCCTGAGAGATGCAGTGTCGGCAGAAGTTGTGTCCACATGGAGTGGACACTGGCTCTTTAAACACCTCCAGACAGATGGAGCACAGGAATGTCTCCTCAGAGCTCCGGTCTCTGCGGCAGGACATGTCTGAAACAGAAGCTTACGATAGTTACTCTCATCATGAATGTGAAACTCTTATTGTGACAGGAAGGAGGAGAAGAGCTTTTATTTTGCAAAGCTGCAGACAGGATGTGGAGTGTGTGGTCACGACTCGAACATTTCAAACACGTGTGAGAAAAAGGCCAGAGACTCGGTTCAGATCCCAACCTGATCATGAACACATTTATTTATTTATTTAGTATCAGTTGCAGTAGTAACAGTAGTAATAGCAGTATTAGTTGCAGTATTAGTTGCAGTAGTAACAGTAGTAATAGCAGTATTAGTTGCAGTAGTAACAGTAGTAATAGCAGTATTAGTTGCAGTAGTAACAGTAGTAATAGCAGTATTAGTTGCAGTATTAGTTGCAGTAGTAACAGTACTAATAGCAGTATTAGTTGCAGTATTAGTTGCAGTAGTAATAGCAGTATTAGTTGTAGTAGTAACAGTAGTAATAGCAGTATTAGTTGCAGTAGTAACAGTAGTAATAGCAGTATTAGTTGCAGTATTAGTTGCAGTATTAGTTGCAGTATTAGTTGCAGTAGTAACAGTAGTAATAGCAGTATTAGTTGCAGTAGCAACAGTAGTAATAGCAGTATTAGTTGTAGTAGTAACCGTAGTAATAGCAGTATTAGTTGCAGTATTAGTTGCAGTAGTAATAGCAGTATTAGTTGCAGTAGTAACAGTAGTAATAGCAGTATTAGTTGCAGTATTAGTTGCAGTAGTAATAGCAGTATTAGTTGCAGTAGTAACAGTAGTAATAGCAGTATTAGTTGCAGTATTAGTTGCAGTATTAGTTGCAGTAGTAACAGTAGTAATAGCAGTATCAGTTGCAGTAGTAACAGTAGTAATAGCAGTATTAGTTGCAGTAGTAACAGTAGTAATAGCAGTATTAGTTGCAGTATTAGTTGCAGTAGTAACAGTACTAATAGCAGTATTAGTTGCAGTATTAGTTGCAGTAGTAATAGCAGTATTAGTTGCAGTATTAGTTGCAGTAGTAACAGTAGTAATAGCAGTATTAGTTGCAGTATTAGTTGCAGTAGTAACAGTAGTAATAGCAGTATTAGTTGCAGTAGTAACAGTAGTAATAGCAGTATTAGTTGCAGTATTAGTTGCAGTAGTAACAGTAGTAATAGCAGTATTAGTTGCAGTATTAGTTGCAGTAGTAACAGTAGTAATAGCAGTATTAGTTGCAGTAGTAACAGTAGTAATAGCAGTATTAGTTGCAGTATTAGTTGCAGTAGTAACAGTACTAATAGCAGTATTAGTTGCAGTATTAGTTGCAGTAGTAATAGCAGTATTAGTTGTAGTAGTAACAGTAGTAATAGCAGTATTAGTTGCAGTAGTAACAGTAGTAATAGCAGTATTAGTTGCAGTATTAGTTGCAGTATTAGTTGCAGTAGTAACAGTAGTAATAGCAGTATTAGTTGCAGTAGCAACAGTAGTAATAGCAGTATTAGTTGTAGTAGTAACCGTAGTAATAGCAGTATTAGTTGCAGTATTAGTTGCAGTAGTAACAGTAGTAATAGCAGTATTAGTTGCAGTAGTAACAGTAGTAATAGCAGTATTAGTTGCAGTAGTAACAGTAGTAATAGCAGTATTAGTTGCAGTAGTAACAGTAGTAATAGCAGTATTAGTTGCAGTAGTAACAGTAGTAATAGCAGTATTAGTTGCAGTAGTAACAGTAGTAATAGCAGTATTAGTTGCAGTAGTAACAGTAGTAATAGCAGTATTAGTTGCAGTAGCAACAGTAGTAATAGCAGTATTAGTTGCAGTAGCAACAGTAGTAATAGCAGTATTAGTTGTAGTAGTAACCGTAGTAATAGCAGTATTAGTTGCAGTATTAGTTGCAGTAGTAATAGCAGTATTAGTTGCAGTAGTAACAGTAGTAATAGCAGTATTAGTTGCAGTATTAGTTGCAGTAGTAATAGCAGTATTAGTTGCAGTAGTAACAGTAGTAATAGCAGTATTAGTTGCAGTATTAGTTGCAGTATTAGTTGCAGTAGTAACAGTAGTAATAGCAGTATCAGTTGCAGTAGTAACAGTAGTAATAGCAGTATTAGTTGCAGTAGTAACAGTAGTAATAGCAGTATTAGTTGCAGTATTAGTTGCAGTAGTAACAGTACTAATAGCAGTATTAGTTGCAGTATTAGTTGCAGTAGTAATAGCAGTATTAGTTGCAGTATTAGTTGCAGTAGTAATAGCAGTATTAGTTGCAGTATTAGTTGCAGTATTAGTTGCAGTAGTAATAGCAGTATTAGTTGCAGTAGTAACAGTAATAATAGCAGTATTAGTTGCAGTATTAGTTGCAGTAGTAACAGTAGTAATAGCAGTATTAGTTGTAGTAGTAACAGTAGTAATAGCAGTATTAGTTGCAGTAGTAACAGTAGTAATAGCAGTATTAGTTGCAGTAGCAACAGTAGTAATAGCAGTATTAGTTGTAGTAGTAACAGTAGTAATAGCAGTATTAGTTGCAGTATTAGTTGCAGTAGTAACAGTAGTAATAGCAGTATTAGTTGCAGTATTAGTTGCAGTAGTAACAGTAGTAATAGCAGTATTAGTTGCAGTAGTAACAGTAGTAATAGCAGTATTAGTTGCAGTAGTAACAGTAGTAATAGCAGTATTAGTTGCAGTAGTAACAGTAGTAATAGCAGTATTAGTTGTAGTAGTAACAGTAGTAATAGCAGTATTAGTTGCAGTATTATTTGCAGTATTAGTTGCAGTAGTAATAGCAGTATTAGTTGCAGTAGTAACAGTAGTAATAGCAGTATTAGTTGCAGTATTAGTTGCAGTATTAGTTGCAGTATTAGTTGCAGTATTAGTTGCAGTAGTAATAGCAGTATCAGTTGTAGTAGTAACAGTAGTAATAGCAGTATTAGTTGTAGTAGTAACAGTAGTAATAGCAGTATTAGTTGCAGTATTAGTTGTAGTAGTAACAGTAGTAATAGCAGTATTAGTTGCAGTAGTAACAGTAGTAATAGCAGTATTAGTTGCAGTATTAGTTGCAGTAGTAACAGTAGTAATAGCAGTATTAGTTGCAGTAGTAACAGTAGTAATAGCAGTATTAGTTGCAGTATTAGTTGCAGTAGTAACAGTAGTAATAGCAGTATTAGTTGCAGTAGTAACAGTAGTAATAGCAGTATTAGTTGTAGTAGTAACAGTAGTAATAGCAGTATTAGTTGCAGTAGTAATAGCAGTATTAGTTGCAGTAGTAATAGCAGTATTAGTTGCAGTATTAGTTGCAGTAGTAACAGTAGTAATAGCAGTATTAGTTGCAGTAGTAACAGTAGTAATAGCAGTATTAGTTGCAGTATTAGTTGCAGTAGTAACAGTAGTAATAGCAGTATTAGTTGCAGTAGTAACAGTAGTAATAGCAGTATTAGTTGCAGTATTAGTTGCAGTAGTAACAGTAGTAATAGCAGTATTAGTTGCAGTATTAGTTGCAGTAGTAACAGTAGTAATAGCAGTATTAGTTGCAGTAGTAACAGTAGTAATAGCAGTATTAGTTGCAGTATTAGTTGCAGTAGTAACAGTAGTAATAGCAGTATTAGTTGCAGTATTAGTTGCAGTAGTAACAGTAGTAATAGCAGTATTAGTTGCAGTAGTAACAGTAGTAATAGCAGTATTAGTTGCAGTAGTAACAGTAGTAATAGCAGTATTAGTTGCAGTATTAGTTGCAGTAGTAACAGTAGTAATAGCAGTATTAGTTGCAGTATTAGTTGCAGTAGTAACAGTAGTAATAGCAGTATTAGTTGCAGTAGTAATAGCAGTATTAGTTGCAGTAGTAACAGTAGTAATAGCAGTATTAGTTGCAGTAGTAACAGTAGTAATAGCAGTATTAGTTGCAGTATTAGTTGCAGTAGTAACAGTAGTAATAGCAGTATTAGTTGCAGTAGTAACAGTAATAATAGCAGTATTAGTTGCAGTATTAGTTGCAGTAGTAACAGTAGTAATAGCAGTATTAGTTGCAGTAGTAACAGTAGTAATAGCAGTATTAGTTGCAGTAGTAACAGTAGTAATAGCAGTATTAGTTGCAGTAGTAACAGTAGTAATAGCAGTATTAGTTGTAGTAGTAACCGTAGTAATAGCAGTATTAGTTGCAGTATTAGTTGCAGTAGTAATAGCAGTATTAGTTGCAGTAGTAACAGTAGTAATAGCAGTATTAGTTGCAGTATTAGTTGCAGTAGTAATAGCAGTATTAGTTGCAGTAGTAACAGTAGTAATAGCAGTATTAGTTGCAGTATTAGTTGCAGTATTAGTTGCAGTAGTAACAGTAGTAATAGCAGTATCAGTTGCAGTAGTAACAGTAGTAATAGCAGTATTAGTTGCAGTAGTAACAGTAGTAATAGCAGTATTAGTTGCAGTATTAGTTGCAGTAGTAACAGTACTAATAGCAGTATTAGTTGCAGTATTAGTTGCAGTAGTAATAGCAGTATTAGTTGCAGTATTAGTTGCAGTAGTAATAGCAGTATTAGTTGCAGTATTAGTTGCAGTATTAGTTGCAGTAGTAATAGCAGTATTAGTTGCAGTAGTAACAGTAATAATAGCAGTATTAGTTGCAGTATTAGTTGCAGTAGTAACAGTAGTAATAGCAGTATTAGTTGTAGTAGTAACAGTAGTAATAGCAGTATTAGTTGCAGTAGTAACAGTAGTAATAGCAGTATTAGTTGCAGTATTAGTTGTAGTAGTAACAGTAGTAATAGCAGTATTAGTTGCAGTATTAGTTGCAGTAGTAACAGTAGTAATAGCAGTATTAGTTGCAGTATTAGTTGCAGTAGTAACAGTAGTAATAGCAGTATTAGTTGCAGTAGTAACAGTAGTAATAGCAGTATTAGTTGCAGTAGTAACAGTAGTAATAGCAGTATTAGTTGCGGTAGTAACAGTATTACTAGCAGTATTAGTTGCAGTAGTAACAGTAGTAATAGCAGTATTAGTTGCAGTATTAGTTGCAGTAGTAACAGTAGTAATAGCAGTATTAGTTGCAGTAGTAACAGTAGTAATAGCAGTATTAGTTGCAGTATTAGTTGCAGTATTAGTTGCAGTATTAGTTGCAGTAGTAATAGCAGTATCAGTTGTAGTAGTAATAGCAGTATTAGTTGTAGTAGTAACAGTAGTAATAGCAGTATTAGTTGCAGTATTAGTTGCAGTAGTAACAGTAGTAATAGCAGTATTAGTTGCAGTAGTAACAGTAGTAATAGCAGTATTAGTTGCAGTATTAGTTGCAGTAGTAACAGTAGTAATAGCAGTATTAGTTGCAGTAGTAACAGTAGTAATAGCAGTATTAGTTGCAGTATTAGTTGCAGTAGTAACAGTAGTAATAGCAGTATTAGTTGCGGTAGTAACAGTAGTAATAGCAGTATTGGTTGTAGTAGTAACAGTAGTAATAGCAGTATTAGTTGCAGTAGTAATAGCAGTATTAGTTGCAGTAGTAATAGCAGTATTAGTTGAAGTATTAGTTGCAGAAGTACGATAAGTAATAGAAGTATTAGTTGAAGTAGTAATAGTAGTAATAGGATTATTAGTTGCGGTATTAGTTGCAGTAGTAACAGTAGTAATAGCAGTATTAGTTGCGGTAGTAACGGTAGTAATAGCAGTATTAGTTGCGGTATTGGTTGCAGTAGTAACGGTAGTAATAGCAGTATTGGTTGCGGTATTGGTTGCGGTAGTAACAGTAGTAATAGCAGTATTAGTTGCAGTATTAGTTGCAGTATTAGTTGCAGTATTAGTTGCAGTAGTAACAGTAGTAATAGCAGTATTAGTTGCAGTATTAGTTGTAGTAGTAACAGTAGTAATAGCAGTATTAGTTGCAGTAGTAACAGTAGTAATAGCAGTATTAGTTGCAGTAGTAACAGTAGTAATAGCAGTATTAGTTGCAGTATTAGTTGCAGTAGTAACAGTAGTAATAGCAGTATTAGTTGCAGTATTAGTTGCAGTAGTAACAGTAGTAATAGCAGTATTAGTTGCAGTAGTAATAGCAGTATTAGTTGCAGTAGTAACAGTAGTAATAGCAGTATTAGTTGCAGTAGTAACAGTAGTAATAGCAGTATTAGTTGCAGTATTAGTTGCAGTAGTAACAGTAGTAATAGCAGTATTAGTTGCAGTAGTAACAGTAGTAATAGTAGTATCAGTTGCAGTAGTAACAGTAGTAATAGCAGTATTAGTTGCAGTATTAGTTGCAGTAGTAACAGTAGTAATAGCAGTATTAGTTGCAGTAGTAACAGTAGTAATAGCAGTATTAGTTGCAGTATTAGTTGCAGTAGTAACAGTAGTAATAGCAGTATTAGTTGCAGTATTAGTTGCAGTAGTAACAGTAGTAATAGCAGTATTAGTTGCAGTAGTAATAGCAGTATTAGTTGCAGTAGTAACAGTAGTAATAGCAGTATTAGTTGCAGTAGTAACAGTAGTAATAGCAGTATTAGTTGCAGTAGTAATAGCAGTATTAGTTGCAGTAGTAACAGTAGTAATAGCGGTATTAGTTGCAGTAGTAACAGTAGTAATAGCAGTATTAGTTGCGGTATTAGTTGCAGTAGTAACGGTAGTAATAGCAGTATTAGTTGCGGTAGTAACAGTAATAATAGCAGGTATTGGTTGCGGTATTAGTTGCAGTAGTAACAGTAGTAATAGCAGTATTAGTTGCAGTAGTAATAGCAGTATTAGTTGCAGTAGTAACAGTAGTAATAGCAGTATTAGTTGCAGTAGTAACAGTAGTAATAGCAGTATTAGTTGCAGTAGTAATAGCAGTATTAGTTGCAGTAGTAACAGTAGTAATAGCAGTATTAGTTGCAGTATTAGTTGCAGTAGTAACAGTAGTAATAGCAGTATTAGTTGCAGTAGTAACAGTAATAATAGCAGTATTAGTTGCAGTATTAGTTGCAGTAGTAACAGTAGTAATAGCAGTATTAGTTGCAGTAGTAACAGTAGTAATAGCAGTATTAGTTGCAGTAGTAACAGTAGTAATAGCAGTATTAGTTGCAGTAGTAACAGTAGTAATAGCAGTATTAGTTGCAGTATTAGTTGCAGTAGTAACAGTAGTAATAGCAGTATTAGTTGCAGTATTAGTTGCAGTATTAGTTGCAGTATTAGTTGCAGTAGTAACAGTAGTAATAGCAGTATTAGTTGCAGTAGTAACAGTAGTAATAGCAGTATTAGTTGCAGTATTAGTTGCAGTATTAGTTGCAGTATTAGTTGCAGTAGTAACAGTAGTAATAGCAGTATTAGTTGCAGTAGTAACAGTAGTAATAGCAGTATTAGTTGCAGTAGTAACAGTAGTAATAGCAGTATTAGTTGCAGTAGTAACAGTAGTAATAGCAGTATTAGTTGCAGTAGTAACAGTCGTAATAGCAGTATTAGTTGCAGTAGTAACAGTAGTAATAGCAGTATTAGTTGCAGTATTAGTTGCAGTATTAGTTGCAGTATTAGTTGCAGTATTAGTTGCAGTATTAGTTGGGACACTGACCTGCTGTGGGTTTGAAGCCGTGGAGCAAACACACAGTTTCCCGGTTCAGTGATTTACTGTGACACAGGAGGAGAGGCAGGTTCACACTCGTCTGAACGGTTTGAGACTGAAACACTGCAGGAAAAACAGGCAAAATAAAGGACTAAACCAGGACTGAACCAGGACTAAACCAGGACTAAACCAGGACTAAACCAGGACTAAACCAGGACTAAACCAGGACTAAACCAGGACTGAACCAGGACTGAACCAGGACTGAACCAGGTCTAACCCTGGTCCTGTTGCAGGGGAGGCTCCTGTCGATCACTGTCAGAGCGGCTCTCATGACTGTGATGTTTCTGAGCGCGCTCAGTGCACCTACACCGGAGGCTCCTCCTACTCTTGTTCCTGTCGCCACGGATACAGGGGCGATGGGCGCCGCTGCTCAGGTGAGACACGAGGAGGAGGGGGCGTGGACAGGTGCGACAGGTGAGGAGGGGGCGGGGACAGGTGAGACAGGTGAGGAGGGGCGGGGACAGGTGCGACAGGTGAGGAGGGGGTGGGGACAGGTGAGACAGGTGAGGAGGGGCGGGGACAGGTGCGACAGGTGAGGAGGGGGCGGGGACAGGTGAGACACGAGGGGGAGGGGGCGGCGACAAGTGAGACACGAGGGGGAGGGGGCGGGGACAGGTGAGACAGGTGAGGAGGGGGCGGGGACAGGTGTGACAGGTGAAGAGGGGGCGGGGACAGGTGAGACACGAGGGGGAGGGGGCGGGGACAGGTGAGACAGGTGAGGAGGGGGCGGGGACAGGTGAGACACGAGGGGGAGGGGGCGTGGACAGGTGCGACAGGTGAGGAGGGGGCGGGGACAGGTGAGACAGGTGAAGAGGGGGTGGGGACAGGTGAGACACGAGGGGAGGGGGCGGGGACAGGTGAGACAGGTGAGGAGGGGGCGGGGACAAGTGAGACACGAGGGGGAGGGGGTGGGGACAGGTGAGACAGGTGAGGAGGCTGCGGGGACAGGTGAGGAGGGGGCGGAGACAGGTGAGACAGGTGAAGAGGGGGCGGGGACAGGTGAGATGACTCTTAACTCCTACCCCCTAACTCCTATCCACATCTCCCAAATCCTACCCCCTAATTCCTACTCTCTAAGTCTTATCCCCTAACCCCTACCCCCTGCCTCCTACCCCTTCCCTCCTACCCCCTGCCTCCTACCCCCTGCCTCCTACCACCTGCCTCCTTCCCTCCTACCCCCTGCCTCCTACCCCCTGCCTCCTACCACCTGCCTCCTACCCCCTGCCTCCTTCCCTCCTACCCCCTGCCTCCTACCCCTTCCCTCCTACCCCCTGCCTCCTACCCCCTGCCTCCTACCACCTGCCTCCTACCCCGTCCCTCCTACCCCCTGCCTCCTACCCCCTGCCTCCTACCCCCTGCCTCCTACCCCTTCCCTCCTACCCCCTGCCTCCTAACTCTCTGGTGTGTTTCAGACGTAGACGAGTGTGCGGCGTCGCCCTGTCACCGTGAGGCGTCCTGTTCAAACACTCCGGGCTCCTTCAGCTGTGAATGTAAATCCGGCTTCAGCGGAGACGGACGCACGTGTGACCAGCAGAGTGAGTCTAAACCGGGTCTAAACCGGGTCTAAACCGGTTCTGAACCGGGTCTAACCGGGGTCTAACCCGGATCTAACCCGGGTCTAAACCGGGTCTGAACCGGGTCTAAACTGGGTCTAAACCGGGTCTAAACCGGGTCTAAACCGGGTCTAACCGGGGTCTAACCGGGGTCTAACCCGGGTCTAAACTGGGTCTAAACCGGGTCTAACCCGGGTCTAACCCGGGTCTAAACCGGGTCTAAACCGGGTCTAACCCGGGTCTAACCCGGGTCTAAACCGGGTCTGAACCGGGTCTAAACTGGGTCTAAACCGGGTCTAAACCGGGTCTAAACCGGGTCTAACCGGGGTCTAACCCGGGTCTAAACCGGGTCTGAACCGGGTCTAAACCGGGTCTAAACTGGGTCTAAACTGGGTCTAAATCGGGGCTAAACTGGGTCTAAACCGGGTCTAAACCGGGTCTAACCAGGATCTAAACCGGGTCTAACCAGGATCTAACCCGGGTCTAAACCGGGTCTAACCCGGGTCTAACCCGGGTCTAACCCGGGTCTAACCCGGGTCTGAACCGGGTCTGAACCGGGTCTGAACCGGGTCTAAACCGGGTCTAAACTGGGTCTAAACCGGGTCTAACCCGGGTCTAAACCGGGTCTGAACCGGGTCTAAACTGGGTCTAACCCGGGTCTAACCCGGGTCTAACCCGGGTCTGAACCGGGTCTGAACCGGGTCTGAACCGGGTCTAAACCGGGTCTAAACCGGGTCTAACCCGGGTCTAAACCGGGTCTAAACTGGGTCTAAACCGGGTCTAAACCGGGTCTAACCGGGGTCTAACCCGGGTCTAAACCGGGTCTGAACCGGGTCTAACCAGGATCTAAACCGGGTCTAACCAGGATCTAACCCGGGTCTAAACTGGGTCTAAACCGGGTCTAAACCAGGTCTAAACCAGGTCTAAACCGGGTCTAAACCGGGTCTAAACCAGGTCTAACCCGGGTCTAAACCAGGTCTAAACCAGGTCTAAACCAGATCTAACCCGGGTCTAAACCAGGTCTAACCCGGGTCGAAACCAGGTTTAATTCAGGTCTAAACCAGGACTAAACCAGGTCATTCATCACTTTCGTATCTCTGATGTTCCTCACACGTGTCTCGGATGTTCCTCACGTGTCTCGGATGTTCCTCACGTGTCTCGGATGTTCCTCTCGTGTCTCGGATGTTCCTCACACGTGTCTCGGATGTTCCTCTCGTGTCTCGGATGTTCCTCTCGTGTCTCGGATGTTCCTCACGTGTCTCGGATGTTCCTCTCGTGTCTCGTATGTTCCTCACACGTGTCTCGGATGTTCCTCACGTGTCTCGGATGTTCCTCACGTGTCTCGGATGTTCCTCTCGTGTCTCGGATGTTCCTCACACGTGTCTCGGATGTTCCTCTCGTGTCTCGGATGTTCCTCTCGTGTCTCGGATGTTCCTCACGTGTCTCGGATGTTCCTCTCGTGTCTCGGATGTTCCTCTCGTGTCTCGGATGTTCCTCACGTGTCTCGGATGTTCCTCTCGTGTCTCGGATGTTCCTCACGTGTCTCGGATGTTCCTCTCGTGTCTCGGATGTTCCTCACGTGTCTCGGATGTTCCTCTCGTGTCTCGGATGTTCCTCACGTGTCTCGGATTTTCCTCACGTGTCTCGGATGTTCCTCTCGTGTCTCGGATGTTCCTCACGTGTCTCGGATGTTCCTCTCGTGTCTCGGATGTTCCTCACGTGTCTCGGATGTTCCTCTCGTGTCTCGGATGTTCCTCACGTGTCTCGGATGTTCCTCACACGTGTCTCGGATGTTCCTCACGTGTCTCGGATGTTCCTCACGTGTCTCGGATGTTCCTCACACGTGTCTCGAATGTTCCTCACACGTGTCTCGGATGTTCCTCTCGTGTCTCGGATGTTCCTCTCATGTCTCGGATGTTCCTCACGTGTCTCGGATGTTCCTCACGTGTCTCGGATGTTCCTCTCGTGTCTCGGATGTTCCTCACGTGTCTCGGATGTTCCTCTCGTGTCTCGGATGTTCCTCTCGTGTCTCGGATGTTCCTCACGTGTCTCGGATGTTCCTCACGTGTCTCGGATGTTCCTCACGTGTCTCGGATGTTCCTCACGTGTCTCGGATGTTCCTCTCGTGTCTCGGATGTTCCTCACGTGTCTCGGATGTTCCTCACGTGTCTCGGATGTTCCTCACACGTGTCTCGGATGTTCCTCACACGTGTCTCGGATGTTCCTCCTCACACGTCTCGGATGTTCCTCACTCGTCTCGGATGTTCCTCACGTGTCTCGGATGTTCCTCACACGTGTCTTGGATGTTCCTCTCGTGTCTCGGATGTTCCTCTCATGTCTCGGATGTTCCTCACGTGTCTCGTATGTTCCTCACGTGTCTCGTATGTTCCTCACACGTGTCTCGTATGTTCCTCACGTGTCTCTGATGTTCCTCACGTGTCTCGTATGTTCCTCACGTGTCTCGGATGTTCCTCACGTGTCTCGGATGTTCCTCACACGTGTCTTGGATGTTCCTCTCGTGTCTCGGATGTTCCTCTCATGTCTCGGATGTTCCTCACGTGTCTCGTATGTTCCTCACGTGTCTCGTATGTTCCTCACGTGTCTCGGATGTTCCTCTCGTGTCTCGGATGTTCCTCACGTGTCTCGTATGTTCCTCACACGTGTCTCGTATGTTCCTCACGTGTCTCTGATGTTCCTCACGTGTCTCGGATGTTCCTCACACGTGTCTCGGATGTTCCTCACACGTGTCTCGGATGTTCCTCACGTGTCTCGTATGTTCCTCACGTGTCTCGTATGTTCCTCACACGTGTCTCGTATGTTCCTCACGTGTCTCTGATGTTCCTCACGTGTCTCGTATGTTCCTCACGTGTCTCGGATGTTCCTCACGTGTCTCGGATGTTCCTCACACGTGTCTTGGATGTTCCTCTCGTGTCTCGGATGTTCCTCTCATGTCTCGGATGTTCCTCACGTGTCTCGTATGTTCCTCACGTGTCTCGTATGTTCCTCACGTGTCTCGGATGTTCCTCTCATGTCTCGGATGTTCCTCACGTGTCTCGTATGTTCCTCACACGTGTCTCGTATGTTCCTCACGTGTCTCTGATGTTCCTCACGTGTCTCTGATGTTCCTCACGTGTCTCGGATGTTCCTCACACGTGTCTCGGATGTTCCTCACGTGTCTCGGATGTTCCTCTCATGTCTCGGATGTTCCTCACGTGTCTCGTATGTTCCTCACGTGTCTCGTATGTTCCTCACACGTGTCTCGTATGTTCCTCACGTGTCTCTGATGTTCCTCACGTGTCTCGTATGTTCCTCACGTGTCTCGGATGTTCCTCACACGTGTCTCGTATGTTCCTCACGTGTCTCTGATGTTCCTCACGTGTCTCGGATGTTCCTCTCGTGTCTCGGATGTTCCTCACACGTGTCTCGGATGTTCCTCACGTGTCTCGGATGTTCCTCACACGTGTCTCGGATGTTCCTCACACGTGTCTCGGATGTTCCTCACGTGTCTCGGATGTTCCTCACGTGTCTCGGACGTTCCTCACGTGTCTCGGATGTTCCTCTCATGTCTTGGATGCTCCTGGTTGCTCCTGTAGCTCCAGGGCATCAGAGCTGTTTCTCTGTGGGACATTTCCTGAGTTTTGCGAGCTCTGGAGCTGCTCATTAGAGAAGCATCCTGCGCTCTCTTCTCCTGCTTTAGTCCTGCTTTAGTCCTGCTTTAGTCCTGGTTTAGTCTTGCTTTAGTCCTGCTTTAGTCTTGCTTTAGTCCTGCTTTAGTCTTGCTTTAGTCCTGCTTTAGTCCTGCTTTAGTCCTGCTTTAGTCCTGCTTTAGTCCTGCTTTAGTCCTGCTTTAGTCCTGCTTTAGTCCTGGTTTAGACATGGTTTAGACCTGCTTTAGTCCTGCTTTAGTCCTGCTTTAGACCTGGTTTAGTTCTGCTTTAGTCCTGGTTTAGATCTGGTTTAGACCTGGTTTAGACCTGCTTTAGTCCTGCTTTAGTCCTGGTTTAGTCCTGGTTTAGACCTGGTTTAGACCTGCTTTAGTCCTGCTTTAGTCCTGGTTTAGACCTGGTTTAGACCTGCTTTAGTCCTGCTTTAGTCCTGGTTTAGTCCTGGTTTAGACCTGGTTTAGACCTGCTTTAGTCCTGCTTTAGTCCTGGTTTAGACCTGGTTTAGACCTGGTTTAGTCCTGCTTTAGTCCTGATTTAGTCCTGGTTTAGTCCTGGTTTAGACCTGGTTTAGACCTGATTTAGTCCTGGTTTAGTCCTGGTTTAGACCTGGTTTAGACTTGCTTTAGTCCTGGTTTAGACCTGGTTTAGACCTGCTTCAGTCCTGGTTTAGACCTGGTTTAGACCTGCTTTAGTCCTGGTTTAGACCTGGTTTAGACCTGGTTTAGACCTGCTTTAGTCCTGGTTTAGACCTGCTTTAGTCCTGCTTTAGTCCTGCTTTAGTCCTGGTTTAGACCTGGTTTAGACCTGCTTTAGTCCTGGTTTAGACCTGGTTTAGACCTGCTTTAGTCCTGGTTTAGACCTGGTTTAGACCTGCTTTAGTCCTGCTTTAGTCCTGCTTTAGTCCTGCTTTAGTCCTGGTTTAGACCTGGTTTAGACCTGCTTTAGTCCTGCTTTAGTCCTGGTTTTGACCTGGTCTAGACCCGGTCTGACCCTCTCTCTCGTCAGGACCCTCTCGCTGTGAGGAGGAGCGGGCTCGGGCTTTGGTCCAGACCGGGTCTTCAGGAGGATTCTGGTCCTTCTTCAGGCCTCGGTCTCAGGTCTGGGTCCCGGCCTGTGACCCGGACGGCGGCTTCGAGGCGACGCAGTGCGGCGGCGAGCAGTGCTGGTGCGTGGACCCCGAGGGCGCCGAGGTGCCGGGGTCAAGGGTCAGCGGCACCGACAGCCCCCCCCACTGTGAGTGCACGCTCATTTGCATACACAACGTGGCTCATTTGCATAAACTCGACTACTCATTTGCATAAACACCATGACTCATTTGCATAAACGACACGTCTCGTCTTGTGGCAAACATCATACAGCTGAAATGCTTCAGGGCAAAGTAAAACTTCTGCCAGTTTATTTCACACACACACACACACACACACACACACACAGACACATACACACACACACACACACATACACACACACACACACACACACACACACACACACACACACACACACACACACACTCACACACACACACACAGACACACACACACACACACACACACACACACACACACACACACACACACACACACACACACACACACACACACACACACACACACACACACACACGGTTTGTAATGTGTTTATTTCAGAGCACGTTTATATATGATTTACACTCTACATATAGTATATACAGTAACAGAAGCAGCAGTTGGGTGGAAGATAAAGACTGGGGAAAGTCTCAGCCCGAATTCACGTGAAATATTTTATTCACACTGTGTAACGAATGATCAGACTCCACATCAATACATACACATATACTTATATACATACATACATACACAAAAATATATACACATACATACATACACAAAAGTGTATACACATACATACATACACAAAAATGTATACACATACATACATACACAAAAATGTATACACATACATACACAAAAATGTATACACATACATACACAAAAATATATACACATACATACACAAAAATATATACACATACATACACAAAAATGTATACACACACATACACACACAAAATTGTATACACATACATACACAAAAATGTATACACATACATACACAAAAATGTATACACATACATACACAAAAATGTATACACATACATACACAAAAATGTATACACATACATACACAAAAATATATACACACATACATACATACACAAAAATGTATACACATACATACATACACATACATACATACACAAAAATGTATACACATACATA